>LKUV01000192.1:0-83277 GCA_001414455.1 Hymenoscyphus fructigenus | reverse complement strand
GGATTTAAACATCATCTGGGTGTCTCCCATTGATCCATCGTCGTCTTCGTGCGCGAAGAAGTCCTCGAGGTAGGGTTGGGCCCAGTCCAATGCAGCTCCCCTCAGATAGGAGATTGCAAAGATCGATCGTGAGTTGTAGTTATTGGTGAACTTGTCTGTGTTGAAGTTGAAGTAGATGTCCATCTGGAGGAGAAATGACTCAAGTTCGTTTCTCTTTCCATGGTACGTATCTGGGAGTTTGACTCGGATGGTCTCGAGTGCTTCAACCTTGAACGGTTCAGGTGCATCAGGCATGCTGGCGTTGTCGTAGTTGGGGTCCACTGGTGCCGGTTCGTCGTCTGGTAGTGGTGCGGCGGGGGTGGCCCGGGGTTGAGTCCTCTCAGCACTGCTGGAGGGGGTCGACAAGTTGGTTCGGCTAGTGTTGGGACTAGCTGTGGCAGGCTTTGGTGGAGTTGGAGCCATGGCGACTGAACTTCTAAGCAGATGCTCAAAGTGTAACGAAACTCACTTCCGTACCGAAAGTAACAAGGTAACTTAAGTCTCGAAGGTTGTTATGCAGATAAGAGGTCCAGATGCGCCGGGTGTTTACTCAAAGGTAAACTCGTTACTTGAACTCAAGATGTCAAAACAAGATGTATTGAAAACTAAAGTAAAGTTGAGCATGAAGCTCCTATCTAATGGCAGACGTGCCAGTCATATATAGAACCTTCATTTCTCATGGGTAGACTGGAGCGCCAGTCGCTCCAGTCGACCCGGTCGCTTGGGTAGCTCGTCGCTCCAGGCGACCCAATCTGTCACGTGATCTTATGCCGAATGAAATCCTTGAATCGGCTAGCTACTCTAGCCAACTCTCCTATCTTATATCTACTCAATAGTATCTTGTCCTGTCAGAACGCCGTCTGGACTTACTCATCACATGCTGACACGTGATTCGTGACATACGTCTACTATTAGATAGAGAGCTTTATACTTAACTTTTAGTTATTAATCTAATTATCTTATTTGACTCTTTTAATATAAGTAACAAGTTTACTTCTAAGTAAACACCTAGTAACCTTTACTTTCTTCTTATATACTAACCTACGAAGACTTAGTTACTTTTGTTAGACCTGTGAGATAGTATTTGTTATAACTAAGAGACAAGATGATTTTTTATAGTAATAATTATAAATAGCAGAATACTCTAGCTCTAGGTATTAACCTCCTAGAATACTATAACCTATTCTCAATTACTAGGCTATATTATTTTAGCTCTTATATATTCTTCTTTTTATTATAATAACTATTACTATTAAGATAATATCTATTATAAACCTAGTCTTATTAAAGTTATAGATATCTATATTATAGATTCTATACTTTACTATTATGTTTTATACAAGCTTAAACCAGCTATAAATAACTTCTATATCTTTATACTTAGCTCTCTAGTAGTTATGTTTTTACTAAAAGTATATCTAGAGTTCTAGGCAGCGCTTAACAAAGTTAGAAGCCTAATATATTCTAATATATAGTTTGTTATATACTTTAAGAAGTTGATTTACTATATTCTTAACTATAGATATCTATAGAGGAAATCCTTTAGTAGCTAGGTCAAGGATATATTAAATAAGTACTGATTTCTCTAGGCTAGTTATTTTCTGTGAATTAGCTAGAATATTATATTATAAAGATATACTAAGTAAACGTTAACCTAGTTTCTAGTAATCTACAGAATAGGTTCTAGAAGTAGCTTAAGCACATAGGTTTAGATCTTTTTACATAGCCTAAGTATCTAAGACTAACTAACTTTTGTTATTTTTCTGAAGTATTATTAATTATAGAGAAATTTAATATTTAATAGAGATATAACCTACATTATAATCACACTAAAGTGCTCTAGCTAGAAAAGTTTAAAATTATATACTAGTGAAAAATCACTTATCTCCCGCAAGTCTCACGGTAGACTATAAGGTAATTGTTCGGAAGCTCTAAAATACACATTTGAGTTATCCGAGACTTCAAGTTGATGGACTCACGTGATAATATAGGTAACCCTCCAGGTGTTTGACAAAGACCCCGAGATTCGTGCCTGGATTTAACTCAATAGATTTTGAGCGACATACTGACATATAATTGGATAGCTTACGGAAGCTGGAAAGAGTCCCAATTCATAGATCACGTGGCTGACTCCCCCTTGCAGTAAATAAATTACCCGTTCTTCGCACTTTCCAGTACAATTTAAGAACTTGGTTGTTCTAAAATACTTAGATGAATAGTATCAAATTGTTCCAAACATGTAGGATAATTTACTTGAATTACCCTAGGAAGTTGGAGCAACGAGGGCTAGGTACCTTTTGTATTTACTGTCACTTTTGATGTCCATCGCGAGTCCCCTTCAGATCAAAAAACAAGAAAATGGCTATAAATGAGAAGCCTCAGCACAAAACGACCGAAAATCAGGAGAAAAAACAATTTGAGAAACTCTTACTCTAACCCGCTTCCCAAAACAACATCAACCCCGTATGGCCCTAGTTAGGTCGAGAAAAAAAACATACGTCAAACAAATCACTTATCCATTACAATCCCCGTATCTTCTCTGGAAGCTTTGCCGCCTTGATATTCTCAGCGCAAGCACAAGACCCACCGAAGCATTGCAGACTGCGGGCTTTACCGGTAGTACACATATCCTGTGGACAATCCTTCCACGTTTTGCATGGCGGTATTTTAGGTGGTTCTGGAGGAGTGGGTGGAAGGACCGGCTGTGTTGGAGTAGGAGGAGGTGGCGGCGGCTTTGGGGGTACAATTGAATATATTAATGTGGAGGTTGGCTTTTGAGATGGTGGTGGAGGTAATATTGCAGATGCCGGTGGAGTTGAAACTGGTATAGGTGTTGGCGGTCGTGGGTTACCCAGGCCGTTATGAGGCACAAATCCATCGAGTAGTTTACTGCTGCTGAAGGTTTGTTCCGCTGATGCAGAAGCTCGGACTGGCTCGGATGGATGACCCAGCCCATTGGGAGGCACAAACCCATCGGGGAGTTTGCTGCTAATTTGGACAGACAGTGTATCCCCGGATTTTTTAAAGTCTGGTTGCGATGACTTTGTCGAGATTGGAGGAGATGAGGTCAATGAAGAGGATGAAGAACCCGCGCTAGTACCCGAGGCTGTTGAAACCGAAATTCCTGTTGTTATGATTGATATTGGAGGAGATGAATTTGACGGAGCTGATGAAATACCAGAACTCATACTCAAAGTTGCTGATGATGTTTCCATGGTCGTCGCGGTTAAGCTTGGAGTAGATGAGGTTGACAGATTCGTCGTAGTTGAGATTGGTGAAGAATACGTTAACATTAAGGCAGAAGAACCAAAACTTGTATTCAAAGTTGTGGAGAGTGTTTTCGCCGTCGTTGGGATCGACGTTGAAGATTTCGATGGTTCCTGGGAAGGCAGACTATCTGGTGGTGAACAACCAGGGGCACCTTCTTGCCGTTTATTAAATGGAGGAACATAAGGATAATTAAGATCGCAAGCAGGAATTCCCGTTTTGAGCAAGGGAATTTCTCCGTTGTACGCTACTTTGACAGGGTTGGCAGCACCATTTGCGTTGGAACGCACGATTGCTCTGCGAATAACGTAGTCCTTCCTGACCTGTGCCAGTTTTGGTCCATGCCAGCTAATCTCGTCGTAAAGCTCAGTGAGTCGGTCTGCGTGACCTACGGTGGTCATGAAGTATGCAACCAATCCGGCAACACTTGCCGTGGCTAAAGGTTCCAGTTAGCCTCGAATCCAAGACACGGAACAGCATATTAAACAAAAACCATGCAGACATCGTTCAAGGTGGTTTGGAGGCATGAGATATCTGGTATCTGATTCTCCCAAAAATGCCACTGACTTACCAGGTGATGATCCTTCTAAGTGCTGAGCTTCATGACCTAAAATATTAAGCGGTGGAAATGGAGATACCAAAGAGGCCTCGTGAGTTGAAGCGCATGTGGCAGGGTGACTAGGTGCATAAATGTCGATTTTTGCATTTGGCCAAAATGGGTTTTGTTTGTAACTGAAAGCTCAAATTCAGCCCTTGTCAAATCAAAAGGGGAACAAGTCTTACGGTTGGGTTTGTGGCCTTATTCCATCATTACCAACACTCCCAACTACAATGAGAGGCATTACATCGCTCCAGATGGCGGGAACATGTTGAAGTACGTCAGGATCCCCATTCAAATTATGTGGGTTATTTGGACCGCCGTAATTTCCCCCGGCAACAACAATGGAAGCGCCTGATTGCGAGATTTGCTGCATAATATCGAAAAGGGGGAAGAGTTCGTCGCCCAGTTGAGGCTTAATATTTAGAACATTTCCAGCCTCCAGGGCATCTTGGGCTTCAACAAAAAGAGAAATGCTCACAACCGACAAGAGGCTAGAACCCCTTGCTTTTATGTCGTCAAAGACTAATTGTAAAGCATCCACAATAAGGTTGACCCGGGTTCCAGGCTCCAAGCCCGCTTCCCGCTCCTGGGGTGTTCGCACTAACTTTGGCAGACGAACGATTGTCATTGAAGCCTTCTTGGAGACGCCGAATGGTTCCCCAGCTGCTATTGACGCCATGCAGGTTCCATGCACGTTGGGGTGGTGATCACTCTTGACTTTCTCAAAGTCAAACTCACTTCGACCGTGAATAAGATGCTCTCCGGGATATAACCAATCTGGCTCTTTCACAAAATTTCCATATGCCTGGTAGCTGAGTTAGCGTGAGACCAATTCTTGAAGGTGTTATCAAGTAAATACTGGTGTAGCGGTGTCCATCCCCGAATCGATGACGTAAATCCTGGCCTCTCCTGGAATTTCGTTTCGATACGCGTAATTCGCGACATCCGACAATTGCACACCATCCGGAAGCGATATGAGCTTCAAATCATCGGAGACACCTTCGGGGGTAAATTGGGTCGCCCCTAAGGGTACTGGATCTACTCTTTTGTTCTTCTCGTCCTTTCCGCTGATGTCAAGTGCTCTCGTTTGAGCAACGAAAGCAAACGAGACCTTCAAACCTTTGTCAAAGAAATCATTTGAATCGGGTACCACTGCTCCAACCTAAAACATGTTAATTTTGGCATACTACAAATGCTAGTGTTCTTACAGCTGGGTCTTGTTTGTAAAATTCAGCTTGCTCCGGAGTAAGGTATTGCCTCCAATAGTTGAGGTATTGCGCTCTTTCTGATTGTGCGATATATAAGGTCTCTGGCTTGGTCTCATTCTTCAGTCGCTCGGTAAATGCAGTTTTTACTTCCCACGTTACATCTCTTCGTGCATGCATATCATAAATCGCTAAAGTTGGGGTTGATGATGCTACAGAGGTGGTAGTCGTTGCTGCAGTTGAGAAGGGAGTTGCTGAGCACGCTGTCACATCCGAACAGGTGCTAGTGGTTATTTTGGCTGTTGTAGCGGCTGAAGTATCGACTTGTTCTGTTACAAAAGTTGAACACACCGGAGCCGTAACAGTTTCGCACGGCTCGGTTGTCGTGGTGGCAGTATTCTTTGCAGTTGCAGAACAACCTTTGACTGTGGGTGATCTCGGAGTCAGCAATGCTTGCGAAAAATGAGAAGAAAACAGGCTGTGATTCAGAAGGACACCTCCTGGTAGACAAGAAAAGCGGTACCGATCTTTCTTCTCGATGTTTTCGGTGTTCCGACTCTATAGCAGACTTTAAAGTATTAACCTAAAGATTCGGGACAACTGAAGTCGATTATTCCAGGTCTCTAGGACAATACTTTCCATTCTTCTAAATGGTCGGGAGAATGTCGTAGATTACCCTAAGATGTTGGAACAACGAAAGCTATTCACTGCCGCTTTTGTTGTTTACTGCGAGGAAATTAAGTCTCAAAAACAACCCGAAAGAGGAAAGAGCAACTCGGAGAATACCCACTATCAGAACAAGTAGTCGAAGTCATTTTCTCGGTCGCGGTGCCTCTAGCGTCGAGTTTTGCAGTTACGAACGTGGAGCAGCTTGGAACCGTGACAGTCTCGCACTCATCCTTGTCTTCTTCGTTGGGCTCGGGTTCGGTGACGGGCGGAGTTGGCGGAGGTGGATTATGTCCCTTGATTACTGGTGGCTTTTTGCAACTCCTAATAAGAGGTATGGGAATGCAAGGGAACTATGAACAAATCAATTCGCGAATTTGAAATAAGATTGCCTCAACTTACATGAAATCGTGGAAGTTTGGGAAATCCAGGAAGTCGAAAACTGATATTGGGTATTGGTGGAAGCTTGAAGAGTATAAGGACTATATTTGGTCCACACTTTGGACAAATAATTACGGGGACGACCGTTGGATGACCTTTATCGTCTGTGGTCGTGATTACAGTATTTTTGGAAATATCTGTCCGCGTCGCGGTCAATACGGTGACATCTGGCACTGTTGTAATGCTGTTGGTTACAGGGGCTTCTTTGAGACAGAGCAAATCATCATAAGGCTTTACCCCGCAGATCGTGAGCGGGTTTGGCACGGAGGTATCCGTTAGTGTTGGAAATACTGGTGGCTGGGGGCACAGGGGATCGAATGGCCAATCAGAACAATATTCCACGGGCAGGAGTTCTTCCGGATCAAGTGGCGGAAGACAAGAAGGCTGTAACTTAAACAAACATGTCTACCAGTAAGAAGTGTTAGCAATGAATCTCTAGTGACATCTCAGTCATATAAAGAAGTTTAGTCATTGCTCTTCAGCACCATTTATCTTATTGTGCGAGATATTTTCGGACAATCAGAGCTGTTAATCGAAAAGGTTTAGGACAATGAAGAAATCGAGTTTCTCATTCTTCTAACTCCTTTCGAACGACAGTTCTAATTATCTAGACTGTCTGGTGCAATGTTTACCGAAACAGGTGCACGAGAGCAACGACAAACTCCCTTACAAGAACAATTGAGTGGGGATTCACGGACCAAGTTTTGAATATCGGGTGCGGTGGTAGGTGTCGGAAGACACAGAGGATTGAGAGGAATTTTGGCGCATATGCTAACTAAAGTACCCGTGATAGAAGGACCAGTTGTTGGTATCGGAGATGGAATAGCGATCGTCGTCAGGGATCCGTTGGAGTGTGTTTTAACAGAAGAAACGGTTATTGTTGAGAGAGAACCAGTAGCCAAGCTGCGGATGGTAGTGGTAAGGATAAGGCCGTCGGGATTCCTAATAGTTGATACTATAGTGACATTGGCGACTAGGGGAGGGGTTTGTAGAAACACTGAAATGGAAGTAGTATTCGTAACACTAAGTTTTGTAACTTCATAAAAGAACAAGTCAGAATAGCATGAAAAGGTAAGGGGTCTGATTGGCATTACCAGTGGTTGGTAAACTGCTCGAGTTTAAGTATGGCGCTGATGTAAAACCTCTCGAAGTCAACGAGGTCAACGAGGATGTTTGGCTTGAAAGATTCCCACAAGCTGAAGAGGGGATAAAAGCAGTTTGATTTGCGGATTGGGAAGAGATATTAGTATACATTGGTGAAGATTGCCGATTCGACACCAAGTTATCGGTACCTGCACAATGCACGCGCGATGCTATGCCCAAGAAAGTTATAAGACAATGCAACTTCATTGTCGAAAGTTAGCACGGAAAATTCCCCGGGGATCGAAATTACCCATGAAAGAGAACTGGAGTATTCGAATCCAGAAGGCACACGGTTTCGGTTGACTAATGATACCAGATGTCGCAACGAAAGGTTGAGTGACTATCAACAGAACCTAGTAGGGTGTAAGGAAAGACGAGAAGAACCTGACAACATTTTATACACATTGAGTGCATTTATAAAGGATTCCAAAAACCATTTGCAACCATGTAGTCACTTTTCAACCTGATGATGGTTCTCGCTAATTCTGAGGGATCGTAACCAACACCGCAATTATCTCGCAACGTGAGGCTATGCTGATAAGATCTTTATGGTTCATCTCGTACATGCCTGCACTCCGGAGAAGCTGTCTGCGGGTATTGCTCGACAGCGCTTAGCAAAAACCAATGCAGGAACTGTTGGTACAATACCAGCAGTTCGGTTCGCAGTACCATCCTCTGTCAGCCCTCCACCAACAAGAAGTAGGCCACAAAATCCCGAGAAAGCATCAACCCAAAACACCAACGAATCCTCTTCAAAGATTTGGAAAGATAAAAGGGACACCAATACCAACATACTTCTGCATTCATTGAATGGCCAACAATAAGCAGATCCTCCAAACCACCACCAGATCACCATGCCTCATGCCAACACTTCAGCTCCCAGGTCACGACCCATTCCGTCAACAATAAGCACAACAAAACGTGAAAAATCAGACGCCGTATTACGAAAACCTGCTTTGGAAAAGGGCACAGAGGAAATGGCAAATCGATGGTCCGTTGTTGGGGCAGGAGCAACCTTATCCAAGACCCACAACCCTTACTCCACGCGCATCTCCAACCTACATTCTCGGGGAAGTGAGTCACTAGTGTGAGGAGACTTAGAACAATTCTCCGATCATCTAAATTTCCTCGTATAATTGACGCTCCAATGATTTCGTCCGGGGTGTGTCGAATTCAAGCTCCCAAACGAAGATATTTTAGCTTGATTATTTAGCGGAGTAACCTATATATCGGCTCTGACTTCGGGCCGTAATCAAGCCCTTCACACCGAAACTTCCGCGTATCCTGCGATAACCTAACTCGCCACGGTCGCCCGGCGCAATTTGCAACAATTTATAATTCTCAAGTATAAGTACTAAAAGTAGTTTGTTTTCGTAGCTAGGAAGACTTTTAGTAAAATAAAAAAGTACAACCAGTGACTAAAAGTAGTAGTATATGTACATAAAGCGCGCAGAGCGAGCTAAAGTAACACCTAAATCGAGTAGACTCTATTGACCTCACCATGGCAAGCCCAAAGCAGAGAATAAAGTGGCCTTCCCGACTTTTCATTCTTTGGGATGGAGTCGCAAAGGTCCAATCAGTTGTGGTTTACTAAAAGGATAGGTAAGAGACCTTGTCATCGTTCAGCTTACACCTGCACAATGGCTATTGAAAAAGAAAATTTGTTCTGGTATATTTAGAAGAATTGGTGTTAGGGTAATTAAGAACTATTCTGCTAGACCCTTCTCAGGCGATTGATTTAATTCTGCTGGTAGATAGATATGCACGATGACACGGCCTCTTTACAAGATTTGATTGCTCCTCCCTCTGAATGGAAATCAATGAGGATCTAGACCAAGACGGAGTGCTGAAAAGAAGCAAGCATTCGCGCCTTCCCTGATTTCAAGAAAAATGGGTCCAAGGTCCGTTTTTTGGGGAAAGAGCGACCGACCCAAGCGGCCAAGTCTGTCGCTCCAAACCCAACAGCATGACCAAACCAATCGAATTCAGGGAAGGAGCGATCATCTGCATCGTCATCTTGCCAATGCTAGCTGGTTTCTTGTGTTGAATAACACTGAGACCAAGGTCAACAAGGGAAAGAGCGACCGCTTGAATGGTCAGTTTACCCAAGGGCTCCCTTCCCCCCCACCCCCGCCCCCTCAGAACAGGCTTCAAGACAAACCGCTCTCCGTTTTGAAAGAGCAAGAAAAAAGCAACCGATTACATGTCCACTCTGGAGTTCTCATCTCATCTCCAAAATCAAATGGCATGAAAAAAGACCCTCCACCAAGAGTAAGCACAACAAGACGAGAGCAAGGATCAATGCTAACATCTTATGTACCTGACAAAAAAGGCGAACGAGGAGAATACTCCAAAAGATGCGCAAGGATGCGTAAAACATAGAATGATCTTCAAAGGGGTGGGCACGTGCATGACCAAGTCGCTCCTTCCTTTGGATTAGAAAACAACTGGAAAGAGCGACCGCTTGCCTGGTCGGCTTGCAAAAGGTTGCCAAGAAAGTCTGTTGCTCCTTCCCCAGATCAAAATTCGAGACTAACAACCTGGAATGCATCTCAATTTTGATAAAAGGAAAGAGCAACTAATCTCGACTCTGAAGTCCTCCCAAGTTCTCATCTCCCAGATCAGGTCTCATGAAGAAAGACCACCCATCAACAATAAGCACAACAAAACGTGGGAAACTAGGTACGACCCCGAAATCTCACGATGCGCTGGGGTAAGGAGGGGGAGAATAGGTACTCGAAAGGAAATGCGCAAGTGTCATTAGTCTTCGTAGACCCCAGCCCAGATCGGAAAGAAGAACCAGATTTTGCCTGCTCTTTCCTCAAAATGAGGACCGACGAGAGTCCAGACCAAGGTTTGTTAGGAGTGGGCGCGTGTATGACCTACTTAGTTTTATTCCTTCCTTGAATTGAACAACGCCAACATCAGGTGGGAAAGAGCAACCACACGTGCCTGGTCGTCGGTCTTTCCTTCAATCCTCCCCCAGATCAAGAGCAACCACGTAATGCCGACTTGGGGGGCATCTACCTACTTACCTCAGAAGGTAAACAGCAAGACTCCCGCTGCCTTCGAAAAATCTTGACTTCGAATTCTTGGTGCTAAAAACGTTCCACCCAACGCCCACGCTATGTATACCATCTCTCTATATCTCTCTATCTCTCTCTATCCATATTCTAACAAGCCAACCCCCCACTATTCCTCTGTCTCGGCTCACTAGCCGCCTCAAAAGTCCCATTCTCTAACCTCTTAACCCCCTGCACAGAAGCCAAATACGGTCCAACCCACGTAACATTATGACCTCTCCCCCTCATACTATCCACAGTCTTATTATCAAAATCCCATTCAAATACACTTGTAGCCGGAAAAAGCTGATCATGGATTCTTGGAGCGCCTAAAGATTCAGGAAGTGTCAAGTTACGATCTAGAACGTGCATTATGGATTGCGCTGTTGCGGTGATGATGCGAGATCCGCCTGCTGCGCCGATGGTGAGATATGGTGTCCCGTCTGGGAGTTCGACTATGACCGGGGAGACGGAGGAGAGAGGGCGTTTGTTGGGTCGGATGTAGTTTATTGGGGAGGGGACGAAGCCGAATGCATTTGGGATACCGGGGATGGAAAAGTCGTTCATTTCGTTGTTCATCACCACGCCTGTTTCTGGAACCACAAGTTGAGAGCCGAAGAGCAGGTTTACTGTCGAAGTGAGAGTGATGGAGAGACCTGTTTCGTCTGTTGTCACTATATGTGAAGTCCCGTGGTTTTCTGGGAGGTAGTGGGTTTTCCCGGCGTAGTATAATGGGTTGTGAGTTTTGAAGTCGGAGATACGTTTACGGATGTCAGCGGCGGTCTTTGGTTTGAGCATTCGGGCTTCAAAATCATCCATGTAGCTGAAAAATGCTGGATCGCCCAATTCCGCGCGGGCGGCGTAGGAGAATCGCATTGCTTCGTCGAGTCGATGAGTATTCAAGTGGTAATCTTCTTCATTACTGAAGTCGTACCCCTCGATAATTTTGAGAATGCTTAGGGCTACTGAGCCGCCACTTGGGGCACCGCAAGAATATAGTTTGTACCCACGGTAAGTGATATTGATCGAATCCCGGATTGAGACCTGATAGTTCTTCATGTCTTCTAAAGTCATTGTTCCGTTGGCAGCTTGGAGTGCTGCAACGTTATACTTTGCTAAGTTTGTTAGCTGTGTTACAAAAACGGGAAGTGCATTTTAACATACCAACACCCCCTTCATAAAATCCTTTAGATCCATGTTTGGCAATAGTTTCTAAGGTATTGGCATATCTCTTTCTTGTCAAAATTTCTCCGACACCAAGTCGTGTTCCTATGAGATATTAACGAAAGCCCTCTCAACTGAGAATCCAATAAACCCACCATTTGGAGCAAAATCAATAGACCATTGAGGATCATCAGTCAGAAAGCTATTCCCGTGCTGTGATGCAGCATCCATATATCTAACTAAATCTTCCGTGACTATTTCTGAATTAGCTCTGGAATCTTCAGTCATCCACTCCCATCGAATTCTTACCTGGAAACCCATATCTCGCAACATGCACAGCTGGATTACACACAGCTCTCCAAGGTAGTTTCTACACACCCATCAGTAAATCCCCAACCCCAAAAGAACAAACTAGAACATACCCCATATTTAAGATGTAAATACTCCAATCCTCTTACATCGCCGGGAACACCACTCGCAAGTCCGGTACGTATACTCCCCATAGCATTCCCCCGATACATATCCTCAAAAGCCGCTGCCGGAGCTGTTTCCCGAAAATCTAGAACCAATCAACACCCATCATTTAAAAATCCCTTCTCATACTTATTCCAGTAAAAATAAGAAGAAAGACGCATACCAATAGACTCATAAACCCCATCCTCTCCTCTAACAAGCATAAAACCACCCCCACCAATCCCACTATGCTGTACCCCAACAACACCAACACAAAACGTGGTAGCGACCATAGCATCAGCAGCATTCCCCTACTCCCCATCTCATCAGTAAAAGTATCCAAATCACAAGTTTGAAAAAACTCACCCCTCTCTTCAGTATTGAAATCCCAATTTCACTACACAAATGACTCTCACTCGAGACTGCACCGCGACTATCCGTTGAAGCCGTCGCGTTTGCACCTCCCAAACAGGTACTCAACGCAGCACATATTGCGAAAAGAGAAACCTTTCGCCTCGAGTGCCATATTAAATCTGTTTCCTCGTTAGCTCTCCCTCTCCATCTTATCCAAAGGAAGAGTACATACCCATATTGGAAACCATCAAGCTTATCAGCAAAAGAAAAATGAGCGTGATCGCCAATCAACAAATCGCGACTTCAACTCAAAAGACAGCCAACTTCCAGCAAATTCCGAGTCGTTTCAAAGATGAGAAGTTTCTCGAAGACGCAATCCTCACAGCTTCAGTCGCAATGCATATCTAGTGATTCACCGCCGACCGGTGACGAGAATCCTAGAGGAGAAACAGTAAGCATAGCCATGACTCGTGATGCTTCTTTGTCCTGGGATTATGACTAATTAGTGCGATAAGATAAGGAGAGAACAAAGAAAGGCTTTGAGGAAGGATGGCTGGAGAAATAATCATTTGAGAAGTGTGAACGACAAATAATATTAAATACAGCTGCGGAAATTTATTTAGTGGCTAGAAAAGCCGTTACTCGTACTCTTAAGCAACCTGGAACTTGTCCAAGTAACTCAGAGTTACACAGTGTAACGTCGGATGGAGTCTCGGAGGTCAGACCGAGAATCGGTGCATACCGTCAAGTTCCTGGCGCAACAAAAATAACTTCAACATATACGAGAAGTCTTAAAAGTAATAGAAACTCTTTGTCCCAGTCTTTAAACAAAAGTAAAACTTAGAAAAGTCAACTCCTCTGAGAACTTGATTATTGATCCAAGAAGTTAGGAGAATTAATAGCCGCACTCTCCTATTGCCTAACTCTTATCGAGTAAGCTATTCCTTGTTGAGTAAGCTGCTTTTTTGAAAATGAGCTACTCGTAAGCTACTAAAAGTTCTCCGCAATCTACTACGTACACCTCCACCCAACCTTCCCCTCTATTCCTCTTTTGGATGGAACTTATATACCTACCTATAATACTTAATTTCTTGTCTGCATCCGTTGTGATTAACCTTACAACCTCATCATCTTAATATACCAAGCAAAAAATCCGACGATAAATTAGAGCTTCGAAAGGCTTACGATCGGAGTAAGATATATTTGTCACTTTCCTCACTTCAGTAGAACTCTCTACATGTCAAATTTACATCTCGGCCATGAATAGTACAATCATCTATCTACAACTAAGCTATTCAACGACCATGTTTCTCTAAACGTAAAGCAACCAACTGCTCCATATTTGGGATCCACCCCTTAACAAACTCTTCCTCCGTGAATCTCTTCGCGGATTGTCGCGCCCTCTTTCTCATAGCCAATTTATCTGGCAAGGCGAGGGCTTGCTCAAATCCATTTGCAAATTCGGTAGATGTTGTTGCGTGGAAGCCTAGTGTGATGATTAGTATCGTCATTTGGGGGGACATTGTAGGGCGGAGTAACTTACCAGTTGGCTTCCCATCAATCTCAGTGACAATATCAAGTTTTGGACCACCGCTATTGTGTACAACACATATGAGTCCAGCTGCTTGATATTCAACGACGCCGATACCAAAATGCTCATTCCACATTCCATTCACACCAATACTGGAAATCCGTAACCAATCCTCGAGTCCTCCGGGCCCTTTGAAGGGAACATCTAGGTGAAATTGCACACTTTCCTTAATTTGAAGTTCATTTGCTAAAAGTCGTAGTTCGTATACTCGTTTCGAGTCAGCATCATCTCGAACACTACCAACAAGGACGAGTTTAGCGCCCCTGGTTGCTGGTGTCTTCGTAGCCATAAATTCGGCAAAGGCAGCTAATATGAGTTTGTGATTCTTCTCGGGTCGGAATTGACCAACATATAGGAGGGCCTTTTGGCGCTCCTTCTCACTCTCAGGTGTAATTTGGATATTCTTCTCTATCGAGGCCACATTGACAGGTGGAAGTAATTTCGTCGCAGCAGGCTTCCTGAGTGTATTCCGCCTCGGACCCCATAGAGTGGTAATATGCGCTTGTGTCCATGTCGAATTTGTCATAACCACGTCGATCGAGGCGCCGACTAAAGAGTATGTCCATGCAAATCCTTTCCAGTATAGTTTCTTTCCTTTGCCCCACCAACCAGCACCCTTCCCAGCATTGACTCCAAAATTACCAGTGGGAGAATCGGCATCCAGAGACCCCAGCATGTCGGATGATATAATGGGATAGTGAACATATGCCCCCGTTGGTACGTCTTTGAATAGAAACTTGCAAAACCAGAGCGCGAATGCATAACCCATTGTATCCACGAAAATGTCGGGTGGGAGGAGCGAAAAGGCATCCCATGCTAATACAAGGGAGCCCAAAGATTGACCCCCAAGTGTAGCGACTGGCCATGATGAGGGTAGTACCCAATCGCGGGTTGTGAGGTAGAGGAAGGTGATGGTTGGGGAGTAGAGATGGATGTCGAAGCTCGTCTGCAATTATGTTAAAGATACGAGGCAGAGACGGGGACCATGCAAACAAATGATGGCATACCTTGACTCTGTCTATGATTTCCTCCTTGGCCACCTCATGATCCCCAGTATATACAATGCACTTGGCCTTCGGCCACCGCTGTTGGGTTGCTCTTATGGCAGCCCAAAGAACTCGCTCACCCCCGCCACCAGCATTACTGAGTAGAAGTTAGCAAGGAATTGAATGCTACAGTTTCCAAACGGCAGTAGTCCCAATACGCACCAGAAAGGATGGAAGAAGCCAACGATTCCGTCCCAATCTCTGTCTGCTGGTTCTGCGCCTTTGGTTGCGCCGGAGGGGTCGGTTTCCACATGGTGCCACTCGTCGCTATCTCTTTTCCCTTTGCCCTTGGTCGCATATTCTTTTTCCTCACTCTCCATCAACTCCAGTATCTGAGCTCTCCGTCCAGCGGTCTTTTGCTTTAAATAATAGCTTAGTGCCCGGCCTACGAGGCCTGGACTAAGAAGGTAAAGGAAGGCGAGTATGAACAGAATGGTCGCAATGGATTTTGGGTTCAAACCAAACCTCGCATTTTGATTGCAGTCGGAACAGGAGGCCATATTCTTAAAAATAAATTCAAAAAACGAAAGGGGTGAGGGGGGTTAATTCGTACGGAAAGCGTGTCCCTTGATGTCATTTAGAGCTCGAGCTTCTGCAGCGCCGACAAACTACCGGAGTTCTGCTCTGCAGACTTTGGAATCAACACCACAACTCGTTTGATCCTAGGCACCTTTCACCACCAAAAATACATCTCGCTTTAGACGCATTGCCAAACGAAAACACCGTCCACGATGTCCATTTCGGCCCTCTCGAGGGCATCTCTTCGTCCCACCAAGTCCAAGCTATCGAATACCTTCCTCCAGCTGCCTTCGAGCTACCGCGCATTTCATGCTTCCCAGCAACCGAGGTTCCTGGAGACTATAATTGCACCCACGTACACCTTATTTGAGGGAGTCCACTCATTAACTTGTCTGCAATGGGCGTATACCATTCCCCTCACAGCCCTCGTCATCCGAACCTTTTTCACCCTCCCCATATCGATATATACTCGTCGCGTACAGCAGAAACAGGCGGCTCTATTACCAGTAATCAATGCATGGACAAACACGCTATCAAAAGAGGCAATGCAGCAGTCGGGGCATCTGGGACCAGTCGCAGCACAAACGGCTGTCTTAAAAAAGCTGCGAAAGAAGAGGAAGGAGATCTTGCAGCGAGGGGGGGTCTCGAATTGGAAAAATTTCTTGCCTTTTCTACATCTGCCGATTCTCCTGACTGCGATTGAGACTCTTCGAATGATGTCCGGAGCAGATGTTGGCTTACTGGGTCACTTAGCTTCGGGCTTCGGCAGCGTCTATTCAGTCCCATTCATATCGCCAACAAGTTCGTTGACGGCATGGTTTGAGCCATCTTTGGCAAATGAAGGCATGTTGTGGTTCAAAGACCTTACGGTGGCAGATCCCGAGGGGAGACTATCTTACATACTCTCCGGGGCCTTGCTCATAAATATTTGGGATTTTGGGAAGAAAGCTGCTAGGGAACCTTCTGTCTGGCAGAAGAGGTTGCAGAGAGCATTGATCGCTATGGCATGCGTTGCCGGACCAGCTTTATCACCACTCCCAAGTGGCATATTGATTTACTGGATATCATCCGTTACGTTCGCATTTGTTCAATCAAGTGTGCTTGCCAGAGTAATGGTACTCAAAATCATTTCTGCTTGCAAACCCAGAAAATTCGAGGGTATTGGAAGCTTGATTAAAAATCGGTTAAAATAAGGAGCATTTGGAGCTGTAAGATATTGTCACAAAATAAGCTTTCCGGTGTTTCTACTGTACAGATTCCAACATGTTGTTTTTTTACTCGTCTTTAAGAGAATTTTCATGAATACGTTCCCAGTCGTCTGTCTTTTTCGTCGTCGCGATAAACACATTTACTCCCCAAGCGGCTCTTGTTGTTCCAAGAAATCATTCTCGACATTGTTAATCGGGAACAATCATGTTCAACTGTCCTAACATATCTTGGTTAATAATATGAAGTCCCAGGGGCAGCTTTCAATTGGTCCCGTCGTACATGTAAGTCACTCCCGAGCTCTGCAACAATTGCCATCCAATAACTCGTAATATTCGATCTCCTCTGGGATATATACTTATCCCAACCTACTCTCTCTCTGGCAGTTATCTTCCTTCTTCAATTTCAATTACATGCTCTTGCTTTTCCAGCGGTAACGAATTTTTTCTCTAGGCAGCTGCGAAAATTCCCCTACAGGGGCTCTTGAATGCTGGGGTGGTTGACTCCATTTTAATCTGTGCCGCAGGCCCCCCTTTTTCACAAGTCAACGGACTATAAGGACCTCACGTATTCCGTATTTGAACAAGCACGCCGTAATTCCAAGCTACTTTTGCTGATCTAGTCAACCATCTCGCTTCATCATGCGCGCCTCCAAGATCCTTCTCTCCTTGGGGGTCCTCGTCCCTTTCACCTCGGCGCTTCTCAGAAAACGCATCTTAAACGATCCTGTCGATTTATACCTCCAAGCAATGTGTTACCCAAACTTCAATTTTACCGGCATGTTCGCCAACGGCAACTGGGATCAAAATTATTTTGCAAAATTCGCGGCCTCGCCTTTTCCATGCGAGCAAGCACAATATCTCCGCTCAGCATGTGGAGCAAACGATACCACAGCGATAGACTACCTTGCTGAACAACAATGTCTTTGCAAAGGGACATATTTCGCTATCACGGGAGCCTGTGAAGCTTGTTATACCGCGCATGGGTATACACAGCAATCCCCCACGGAACTCGCTGCTTCTTCGAGGAGTATTAGTTCGGCGGAATGTTCTGCGAGTCCGCCGAGCGTGTCGTTTAATGAGCTCCTTATTAAGGCCGATTTAAATGACCAGAGCTATGAGGAGAGGACGAGTAGTATCGTTAATGCGAAGCCGAAAACTTTGGGGAGTGATAGTTTTCCTAGTCAGACGGAGGTTTCGAATTATTGGAAGACGAGTGTTGGGGCGATCCCGGGCCAGATCACCGGGAGTGCGACAGGGAGAGTGAGTGTTTATCCGGGTTCTGAGGATGAGACCGAGTCTTTGAACCCTGCTAGGACGCCTGCTTCGGGTGGGTTTGCTCAGGGGACGGGGACGGGGACAGGTGGAAGTACTGTTATCACTACTGAGAAGACTGCTGTTGCAGGTGGGAATACGGTTTCTGGTAGTGGTCCATCGACTTCGGCGACGGCTGCTGCTAGTCCTGCTGGGAATTCGGCTGGGGGAAGGGAGGTAGGTTTTGTTTGGGGTCTTTTGGGGGTGGTTCTTGGCTTTGTTGCTTTGTTTTAGATTTTTGAAGGGCTACGAGGTGTTAAGGTTGGTATTTTGATAATCATGGATACATTTGATACCACTACAATAAAGACAACAATTCTATCAGATCCCGACTTCTCAAAAGTGCCAACCGCAACAAAGCTAAGCCTTCTTTAAGAAAGTAGAACTAAGCTAGTAGAACTAAGTGCATGCTAAGTAGGTACACCCTTCATTGGAACATT
The DNA here is from genome assembly GCA_001414455.1 of Hymenoscyphus fructigenus. Lineage (NCBI taxonomy): Eukaryota > Fungi > Ascomycota > Leotiomycetes > Helotiales > Helotiaceae > Hymenoscyphus > Hymenoscyphus fructigenus. Next base: position 64,767 of record LKUV01000192.1, on the reverse strand, counting down.
CCAGGTCACCTGGTCTCTGGTAACTTCCAGAGCAACTACAAAATGGAATGGGGCTTTCGAGAGAATAAAAGTCTGGGGTTATGGAAGCTTCCATAAAACCTATGCACATACTTCAGAGTAGAAAATAATGGGGATATTGAGCAAGTGAAAAATGAAAAGGGGTGGGGGTGATAGCCGGTACTCCTCCTCTTACTGCTTCGTTTGTATTGCAAGAGAAGGGGGCCTAACTATCATATTCTTTTCACCCACTATTTCTCACTCTTGATTCACTAATCATGGTTTTCCGTTCCGAAGCATGAATTCTATGGTATATTCCATGGAAGTCGTACTCCGGACTGGAAACTTCCATGCACTCTTAAAAAGGTGTGGAGTAGTCTTCCAGATCACGGCCCTGGAAGCTCCATTGAACTCCAAATGTTGAAGTCTGAAGGGTTAAACTTCGATCTCATCATCTGAGTTCAATTCTCTGAAGTATTTTGGTTAATCACCTTGAACTACCCCAGCGAGATGGGACAACGAGAAAGTAGGAAGATACGACCCTGAACTATTTACTAGCGCTTTTACTGACCATGGCAAAATAAGAGCGTTCAACTCCGAGAAGTGCGATGTGCAACAAAATCACTTGGCGATAAGATATTAGAACCCATCAACTACGGCGTCCCATGAGGTTCAATTGTCGCAACAGATTCCTAAAACCCAGTCCAAAAAACGCATTCCCATCTTAACGCCTTATCCCTTTTTTGGCAAATCTTCGGAATTCGCCTACGGCTCTCTTTGCGAGCCCTTCTTCATCGCTTAGAAACAAATAGACAGAGTAGATTTCAACGATTCACTTCTCCTTCACACAAACATAATACTCATAACTCTACCTCCAGCCTTGTGGAAAATGGCGTGAATAAGAAGACATTTAAAGAAAAAGAGTAAGATGCAAGTCTATGTTCCAGGGAGCAAGACTTAGAAACAAAGTACAAATCTCCCATTTCTACAGGTAGTCAGACTCTAAGGTAAAACTTCAAGACAATTCCACAGCTTACCTATATGATAAGTAACCTTGTAATAAATTTCAAAAAGTAACGGTAAATTTAGCTTCGTACCTGCTCTCTAACTCTTATTGTTCTGACCTAGAGTAATATAACTAGATCCGAGGACAAACTGAGGAGCAAAGAGTGAATTCATGATACTCTACTAAAGAAGAGCCTGGGGGAGTATATATAGGATGCCAGGGCACGTGCTATGGGTATGCCCAGCTGGCCCTGTAACGTTTCGTAGCAATTGCCCCCAAAAAAGAAGATCTTGCTGCCATCATCGAGAAACAATATCCCAAATAACCGAGTTTACTCTTCATGAGTACTTTCCAAGGTCACAAAATAAGTATGTTCTTCTCTTCCGGTTGAACTCCTCCCGAGTACTTCCCGCTATCGCATTGCGAAATCCAAAGTCCTCTCCCTTCACTTCTGTGATCATCATCTTCACCGGGACCATAAGGGTATGTTCTTTCCTTCTCGCATTCTTCCTTATCGTACCCGCAGATTTCAGAAAGGCAGTATTTTCCACGGGAGTGACTTGTCGGTTTCAAGGAAGGCAAGTTCGTGCCGCGGGATTGAGTGCTCGGCTTTGAGAAAGTGGAGTACGTTGTACGCGAGCGTGAAAAATTCTACAGCGCACAAGGTTGAGCCGGTGGGAGGAGATGTTTGCGAGTATGGCAACTCTCGAGAGTGCAAAGTGGGTAAGGAGAAGTGTCATTCTTGCTTGGCAGAAGGTCAAAGCTATCTTCAAGAGCTGGTTTCGAGTTTGCAACGAGAGTTAGTGTTTTTCCGTACAACGAAAAAGAGTGATTTGCAAGCCATTTATTCCATAGTATGTCGGTTTCTTCATCTCTGGTTTCTTTTCCTTCTTTCGATTCTTGTAATCTCTCTCACGCCATTCCTCGTAGATGCGCCTTTGATTCACAAGCCATCTGTCCCATCCCAGTCCGGAACCGAATTGCTTATTTACCCTCCACTTTCTGGCTGGAGAAAGTGAGGGCATGATGACGGTTTCTCGAGGAGCTTAATAAAAAGGTCAAGACTTGTCAGTTCAGCGAAGGGGGTCGGTTCAACGAAGGGGTCGGTTCAACGAAGGGGATCGGTTCGCGAGGGGGGGGTGAAGTCCGTCGATTGCCCACGAAGTTAAGTCGACGAACAAACGAAAGTTTAGCAAATAGCCGCAGCGGAAGCATGAAATCATACAAGATCTAATAAGACAGGTTTACTGGGAAGAAAGCTTATTTTCTGGCATTTCAAGTCTCAAAAGCGCGAAATGTAACAAATCTACGTTGTCTTTTTAAGATAATAGTCCTGTTAAGTCCCGATTTCTCAAAATTGCAATGTACAACAAAAATACATGGTGTCTGTTACTAAACCTTTTATGTAATGCTGGACCTTCCGTAGCACGTTACCCTGAGAGCCTACATATACTCCTCCCAAGCCATCCTTTAATAGAGTATCTTGAATTCACTCTTTACTTCTCAGCTTGTCCATGGCAATCTCTAAGATTATAGTTCTGCTAAATCCTGGCCTTTTCCAAGTGCGAAATGCATTAAAACAAATGGTCTCTAGGACAATAAGTTAGCTTGGCAGGTACAAGTCTAAAGTATTTGCTGCCGCTTTTACTATCTATTACGAGATGGTAGAATTCAACCCCGGAAGCAGAGTTCGGCATTTAGAACAGGTTACAGTAGAACTTGCCAAGGAGCAGCCTTTCCTAGACTGTTCCAGAGCGAGTTCAAAATTGTCGGTATCACCAGGTTGTGATAATTATCGTATATCGTACGTCTGTAAAGAGGTTTTATTGATTCATTGTTGTTCTTGTTCTTTTAGAGGACAAGTCGATGATGCCCGGAAGCAAACATATATAGATACAGACAAATCACGTGTACTATGCAACCAGCCCAATCAGGGTTGTAGCAACAAAAATGAAATGAATACATCCAGAGAAGATTATTCTAGATCCTGGAAGTGTTCCAAAAAAAAAAAAAAAAAACAGCTACACGTGATTCAGTTACTAGTCTCGCTACGATAAAACTAAGTTGAGAGAGTGAAGAGTAAGTGAGAGCTCAAGGAAGTAAATAATTTCATCTTCTTCATTTGAAATTTATAGTTTTTCTGCCCTGAGATCATGCTTCTGGATTCTACTGGAACTATATACAGAACAAGATGTCTACTTTAGTACTGTCTACTATTACGGCATCCTGAATCTACAAAAGGCCAAAAACGGCTAAATCGTAAAACGGAAATCAAAAGTGTCACTTTTTATAGGTAGAAATAGAATAAATGTAAATACTCTCGCGCTCTCTCGCACCCGTGTTCTCTGCTATCCTACACTCGCAAAGCTATCTACTTCTAGGCTCCAGGACAGCTCTTTACTCTCATCGCCGGCGTACTATGTATTCTTACTTTCGTATCCTTACTGTCGCATCCTCTCGTAGCCTTCGAGGATAAGTAGACAGTATACCTAGTTGTCCGACCTCCAGTATGCTTGTTGAAGTGCTAAAGCTATTCAAGACCCCTTTCATTTGTTGTCCAACTAATATCGCTCACAGTAATATAACAGTCCTTTAGCAATTCACTATGTTCATACCATAGCGCAAGGTGGTATTGCTAACGACGATAATAAACGGGGGGACCGCGTAGCCATGGAACTAACACCCTGAATAGTCGGTTCGCCATATCTGTTACACTAGCAAGTCTAGGAGGAAATGCACGCGTATCGAGGTCAATGATATATTGAACTATCACTAACTCCTCTAGATCTGTAAGCTTTCAAGATTTAGGCATAGAATCGCGTCGTGGAGGTTGACTATGTCGCCGGCGACCTAGTGTACTATGATCGACCCCATAGATTGCAGCAGCGGATCTAGCGCTTAAATTACAGTCACGATCTATAGCCTGACTAGCTAAGACGATTTTCCTCTCGTCGCTTTTATTTTGCATCGTTGGTTGTGGTGGTATTTAAGTTTTAGTTAGGGTGACGCGTCTGATACAATTCCGTGTTGCATTCAATTGTGTGTTGCACTCACCTGTGAATGACGTTAGTATAACTGTCTATTATTAAAAGTTGTAGCTTGCCACCTGACTTTTTCTTTGATTCTGGCTTAAAAATCTAATGTAGCTACTCAAACCTATGGCTATTTGATGTTTAGCCACTAGAGCTTGTTAAGAAGTTTCAGTTTAATAGAGTTCTGACTTGAATCTACCTAGAATTTGTGTTCTGAGCCTTAAAAATAATAAGTAGTAGTAAAGCACCTCCAGCAGTATTAATACACTCTAGAACTATAACCCACTCCTGTCTACCAGCTGTGACCTTCTAGTTAGATTTCTGAGTCGCATTGATAATAATCTGTGTTAATTGAGTTTACCTGATAGTAAATCTAGTCTTATCTATATTATATATATTTGAAGGTGTGTATTTCTACTCATCGAGACACGCCTTAAACGTGTTAAACTATGCCTGGATCTTCTCTGGAGTAGCTTCTTTATACCATGTAGACTCTAGTTAACGTGAATAGCATCCCTTTAGATGAGGGAACTTATTTAACAACTGATATATTTATTCGTGGCTAATATTAACTACTTTATTAGTGAGAGTAGCTAGACGTGCTGCTAGGCTGACACGTCTATTCTTGTGAGGTGGATAGTAGGCAATAAGTCAAATTGAATCTCATATAAGGGTAAACAAGTATCAGATTCAGTATAGAACTAATCTCTGCCCCTCCTTAGAGGTGCAGAAGAAGCCTGGCTTTATAGAAGCTCCTAAACCCTAATATTATGTAAACTCCGATAACTCCGTAATTTCCATCCACTAGAATTAATCAATTCCTGATTGATTTATAATAACAGATTGTGAGGTGGATGGTAGGCAATAAGTCAATTTGAATCTTTTCAATTCAGTACAGAACTAATCTCTGCCCCTCCTTAGAGGTGCAGGAGAAGTCTCGCTTTATAGAAGCTCCTAAGCCCTAATATTACGTCAACTCTGTTAACTTCGTAAACTCCATCTACTAGAACTGCTCAATTCCTGATTGATTTATAATAGTAGATGAAGACTTCCTTAGATCAGATGAAAAGTTACATGACCTCATAACCTTGTGACCTCTATATATTACAACTATCCCTCCTTCCAAGGATCTTGTCCTTAAGATTAATTTTGCCTGTTTTTTGTAAAAACGTTGTAAAGGTGTAATTCAGCGGGTATTGTGGAAGAGCATGTAAGTAGATAACATTATTGCTGTTTGCTGTAGCAAACAAAATTACTCTACAGCTATTGGTAGGCGATTTGTTGATTTCGCGAAAGCATAGATAACAATTGCAACTAAGAGAGTTAATTGGTCCTTTTCTCTTGTAGCAGTTATATTAAGGCACTGTTTAGTGTTCTTGTATATGTAATACTAGGGTGTTCTAAACAGTTTTGTTATAAGGGAATAAATTATATAAAAACCTTATACAGATACTTCCGAGGCATTAAAGAGGAGCTAGAGGTTGATGGGAAACTATAGTATGCTACATGTAAAATGTAGGAAGATCACAGCATCTTTTAGGATATATATAGAGACCTGTCCTTCCCTTTTACAAGACCTTCTCTTTTCTATACTCTAAAATTCCTTATTATGTCTTATTCTGTTTATAACACTTCTAAGTATAAAGCTAATCTCGCTGAGTCCTTTCCTGTTATTAGTCAGTGTTTGAAATACTTTAAGCACCTCCTTATTAATCCCTTTGTCTTGTGTACAGTTGCTCTAGGGAAAAAGAATTATAACTAATGTATTAAAGGCTCTGAATTGTGTGAGCTAGTAAGCTTCTTTACTTTTAGAATTTCATAAGTAATCATCTAATATTCTAGATTCCACAATCACTTTTAGAGGTATACTAGGCCTGGGAAGACACTGTTAATATCTTTAAGAAATATCTTGAAGATTATCTAAATCAATACTATGTTCAAGATAAAGATAATATATCTCCTTGTAGTGATTGGAATTTCAATGAGTAGAAGGATACTTAGAGGCTCTAGAACTCTTCTAACTACATCAAAGAGTTAGATGTAGAGGAAGCCTAGGATAGAGTTCTAAAGGTGTGTTACTTTTGTATAATCAGAGGGTCCTTGCTAATAATAAGAAAGGAGTACAAAGACATCTACACTAAAGGTATTAGACTCATTGCTAATATCTCTATAGAGATAAGTAGACAGTTAACTAGTAGTGCTTTAGCTGTAGACAATATAATACTTATTATAGTTTATGAATTAACTACAGAAGTTCAAGCCTGTTAAGAGGTCTTTATAGTAGTAGTAAGTTCTTAGAAGTTCTGGAATTCTATGCTAACTAGTTATAGCACAATGTTGTTCCTAATAAGGATGAGTAGATCTTGTTAGAAGTGTTGTAGTTCTTTATAAGAGCTTGATAGTCTTAGAAGTTAGCATTTTTGCTTTTTAAAGATATAGAGTTATAAGTCAGAGAGAGAGTATGTAACTATAGTAAAGCTATATAAATAAACTGTTTTTTTATGCCTTGTTTTCCTTGTAAACTTTAGTATTTTGATTCTTAGTAAACCTAGTAAACTACATAGAAGAAAAATCTAAGGAAGAGTGTCTTAACTAAAGTTACAGACCTTGCGCGGTCTACTAGGTCTTCTCTTCTCCTTTAAAGGGCGCTCTCTTTGTTGTGAGGCGTTTAAGCTTTTCAATACCTTGGCAGGTAGTTGAGAGGAGGATTAAAGTAAAAGACTATAGTTCTTGTTATATAATTGAAGAAGTTCCTTAGCATTTGCAAGGTTAGAATAAGCAGGTAACTAGGTATTGTAATCATCTGGCCAGGATTTTCATTTAATTAAATACTTGAGTTTCTTGCCTTAGCCTTCTTGTCTGTGATTGACAATAGCCTTAACTTCTTATTCTTGTTCCTTATCGTTCTCTGCTAATTCCAGGAGTTCTCCGAGAGCATAGAGGTAAGGTTCCTAACCCTTCTTAGTTAAGTATTCTTTAAGGAGGGAAACATAAAACATTAGGTGTAACTGTTTATATTGTGGCGGGGATTCGTTGTCGGCACGAAGAACATGGGGTTCATAGTCACGTGATACGGGGCATGCCCTCAACCACTAGCGGTCTGGAACCCAAGGCAGATATCAAGGCATAGACAGAACAGTTTATTTTTCTATGTTTTTTTTCTTTCTTTCTTCTTTTAGTTTAGAGACACACATTTTGGGAGTTCAGTGAGGAAGTAGTTTTCAATTTAATTTTGTTTGTTATTCTCTTTTGCCTTTTGTTTTTATTTATTCCTTTACTTGAGTTTCGTGCCCAGCGCTATCGGGACGCGCTATACTCGCTTTTCTGCCCCTCCACAATATATGCTAGGTAAGTCTAGCTTGTATACAGATGTACTAATGTATTCTAGGATCTTAAAAGGTCTAATGAATTTTAGCTTAAGCTTTCCTGCTTTAAGTCTAAGATTTTTTGTTAATAGTATAACCTAATCTCCTTTAAAGAAGTGTCTATCTAATCAGTGTTTATTAAAATAAGACTCTCGATTGTTTTGTACACAATGCTAGAGATTATAAAGTTTATTCCACTCTTTATAAAGAATCTCTAGTCTCCTGTAAGCAGCTAGTACCTCTCCTTTAATTCTGTCCTCAGGATTCCATGGAAGTCGGGGTTAGTAACTATAACACACTTTAAAAGGTATGTCTTACAAGACCTAATGTTTAGAGTTATTATATATAAATTCAGTGAAAGTTAACTTTTCAAACTAGTTAGCTTTTCACTAGCTGTAATACACTCTAAGGTAATGTTCAAGAGCCTAGTTCTGCTACTCTGTCTAACTATCTGTTTGTGGATAGAATATAGTACTTAACCTTTGCTTACACACTATGTAAAAGTAGAAAGTAGACTAAAAATTACTTGTAAACATAGTTCTACAATCTAAAACAATTCTATTAGGAGTGCCAAAGAGTAAGAAAACATTGTTCTACATTAAACTAGCAAGCTCTAGAGAGTTAACTATCTTGTGACAAGTAATATACTTCACTATTTTAGAGTACTAGTCTATAACTACAAGGATTACATTAAAATCAAGACCTTCTGCTAGGTTTTTACATAGTAACAGGCCTGTGACAAAATCTATAGAGATCTTACCCTAGGGTCTTTTTAGCTATAGTAAACTACTTAATAGACTATATAGTATATGTCTCTTAGCCTTGACTCTCTAGTAAATATTACATTCTCTATAATAGAGACAGACATTAGTTTCTATGTTTTCCTAATACTAGGATCTTTTTAAAAGCTCTAGAGTCTTGTTGACTCTGTAGTGTTCTACTAAAGAGTTGTTATAATAAAGGTTTATAACTTAAGCTTGTAAGGCAGGGTTATCAGGCACTATAACTCTTAAATGAAACTAGAGAAGGTTCTCATTGTATATCTAAATTAGTTCTCTACTTATGTCTTGTTTGCTAAGCCTCTTTTTCAGAATGTCTCTACATTCTAAATCGTTTCTCTAAGTTATCTTGACAATATCAAGAAGTAGCTTAGAAAGAAAGGCTAGTGCTGTAGCTCTTTTAGTAGCTACATATATCTATAAACGTAGAATTAAATGTTTGTAACTATCTAATTCAAAAACTCAAGGAACAACTGAGTTCTTAATTCCATCAAGTAATTAGAATATAGATATCCTTATTACTCTAGCTACAGTAGCAGAACCTTTAAGGTAGTACTCTATACCTTACTTCTCTTTTAAGGAATCCTTAAGGAGGCCTTTATATATACCTTAAGGTAAAAGCTCTTGTGCTATAGCAGATATAGCAAACATTAAGAGTTGTGTTTCAAGAGAGAACTTTCCTAGAGCTAGAAAAGAACCTAGAATTATAGTTGTAAAAGCTCTCTTTAGTTTATTCTAAAAGGTTAGAAGCTAAGTTACATTAGTAGAACTATCCTTATAGTCTAGCCTTCTGCTAGGTTCGTCTACAGGGTTTAAGGTACCTTTATAATATATAATCTGAAAATTATATGTTACAAGATATATTACCTAGTAAGCCTAACAGCTTTCCAAGTACTTTGTTTCTATGAAGTACTAGAGGTTATTATAGTTAGTTATAACCTTAATTGTAAACCTAGTACCTTTAAGATAATGTCTCTAATGCTTGAAGGCTATAATAATCACAAGAAGTTCTCTATTATAGGTACTGTAGTTTTGTTTAGTACTAGTAAGTTTCTAGGACTAAAATGCTACAGGATGCTAATGTTGTTTTGTACTATTAGTAGCATCTACTTATTGTGAAATAGTTCTAGCAATAGTAAATTTAGATGTATTAGTTTCTATACAAATCTGCTTAGAAGAGTTGAAATAGATTAGGACAGGTGTTGTTGTAAATATAGTTTTTAAAAGTTAAAAACTTTCTTTAGCTGCCTCTGTCTAATTAAAGGAGCCAGTTTTACAGCTCTGTTCTATACCTTTTAAGAGATCTGTTAGGCCCAAGGTTACAAAAGAGTAACAATAAATAAACTAATAATAAAAATTTACAAACCCAAGAAAAACTTAGACTATATAGAACAAAGTAGGCTAGAGCTATTCTATAATAGTATAGATCTGTTCAGGATCTGCTTTTACACTATTTGTTTTAACAATAAAGCTAAGAAACTTGACTTCCTTGACGTTAAACTTACATTTACTAAGTTTGTAGAACAAATCACTATTATGTAGCCTAGTAAGGACCTGGCAAACGTGATCATAGTAGTCTTCTTCCTTTTATAAGTAAATAAGGATGTTATCTAAATAAACAACCACGAAATCATCTAGGAGGCTACTAAGAGTAGTATTAATGTATGCTTGAAATGTTGCTAACACATTTACTAGACTAAAAGGCATTATAAGATACTTAAAATGCCTATAACAGGTTCTAAATGCTGTCTTCTATTTATAGCCTTTATAAATTCTGACACAATAATAAGTATCTTTTAGATCTAGTTTTGTAAAGATAACTACTTTACTTAACTAGTTAAGAGACTTATTAATAAAAGGAAGAGAGTAATGATTTTTAATTGTGACTTTGTTAAGACTACAATAATTAACACAAAGCTACAGGCTTCTATCTTTTTTTAGAACAAAAAGAATAGGCGCCTCTATAGGACTTGTGCTAGGCCTAATCCAGCGTTTTCGGAGAGTATCTTATAGATATAAGTGCAAAGCTTTAAGTTAGGTCTCTGACAAATTATACAAGGGCCTATAAGGAACAGTACCCTCTGTATTAATAGTATACTTAACACCTTTAAGGCTAGGAAGTTCTAAAGCTTTATTAGAGTCAAAGACATCTGAAAAGTCTATTCCCTTTTCTTGTAGGTATTTAGGTACTTCCAAGAATCCTTTCTAGATAGTATTAGCATAATATACTAGACTATTTACTAAGGGATTGTCTACATTACTCTGTAAGTATATAGAGACTTAATACTCCTCGCAAACACATAAAGCTCATTGTCTAAGACAATTGTATTCTCCTTTCTTTATAAACAAGACCTAAGCCTAAGTGTCTAGGTTCTTGTTTAACTCCTCTTTAAACTCCTTTAAGGTGAGAATTTCTATGTTGTCTAGCTACACTAGAGTGTAAGTCTATTGTTTTCTAGCATAGTTAGCATACTAAGCAATAGTTGATTTATAAAATTCTAAACCAAAAACAAGAGTATAGATTCCTTAGTTCTTATACCTATAGAAGCAGAGGTTGAAAGATTATGTTTCCCTATAATTGTTAGTAACAAGTACCTGTAGATTATAGGCTTAGAGTACTTTGAATCTACTCTTATAAAATGTAATAAACTCTTGATTATATTTCACTAAGGCTATGAAACCCTTCTTTTAGGCCTAGTTGTTGTTGAGAAAGTTGTAATTAGAGCCTGTATCTCTAAGGCTAGTATATGTTACTAAGACACCTGTTTTAGGCTGATTTAGAGTCACTTATATTAACATATAACTTAATATGTCTTCTTTACTTAGGCTATAATCCTCGACGTTCAGGACTTAGCCCTCTCTTTTCTCGACTTCTTTGAAGACTTTGTTTTAGAATATTCCTCTTACTAAATAGTGTTAACTATTCTCTAGAGGTTTCTTGATTCGTCTAGGGTTTTTGCTTTTTCTAGATTCTTTTGTGTCTATTTAGAGTACTTCTAACACTTACAGCTTCCTAAAACATGCCTAGATTAGCTGTAAGTATAACAGGTAACGTTGGAGTTAGAGTTGTTATACTAGCTATTATTAGTCCTTAATAGTCCTGAAATACTACTAGAATTACTTCTTCTATTTTTTCAGAAACAGTTTTTTGACTAACAACAATCCTTAGAACTAGATAAACTGTTGTTCTTTAAAGAGAGGTCCTTTAAACTAGAAGTGTCTTTTAATTCTTCTACCTTAGTTTTGCTTCTATTTAGATAGGCAGAATGTTCTGCTTTCTAAGCCTTTTCAAGCTATTCCTGTATAGAACTTGCTTTATTTCCAGAAAGAATTATAAAAAGCGTCTGACAGGTTTTGTAATTAGTAAGTGTAGCATTAAGTGTTTTGATACAGTTACTCTCAGGTCTTTTCTCCTAGTCTGATTCTAGAACAACTATTCTGTTATAAAGTTCTAGAACTGTTTCCTAGTCTACTTGTTTAAGGTTATGAAGTCCTTTAAAGGCTTCTTAAGAGTATATTTGAGACACTAGAATTATATTAGCTAGATAAGCCTTAAAACTGTCCTAGTGAATTTTACATACTAGTAGATCCTCCTTTATTATAGCTTCCTAGGTTTTATAAGGTTTGTCTCGAAGAGTAGTTGTAGTAGTGTTTACTCTAGAGGAGTGTCTGTTGTATGTCTAGGGTTAGGACCTAAAAACTGCCTCCCACAATAACACAAATGTTTAATGCTCTTTGAGAGACTTTCTATAATATACTTCTAGTGTTTAGACCTTGAGAAGTTTCTCTTAGTCTAATTTATACTTAAGGACATTTTAGGGAGGTTTAGGTTAAATAATATCTTTATCTGTCTCTAGATCCATTGAGTTCTTAACCTAAGGTATTAGTGTTGATTCACAGATAGATGACGTCGTTGTAGCAGTAGTAAATCAGAGATTATCTCACATAAGACTTTTCTCCTGTTCTAACTAAAGGATACGTTAATTAATTTAGTTGACCTTCTCTTGCTGTCTTCAAAGAGCTTTAACCTCTACACAAAGGAGGTTTTCTCGAGTCTGAGGAGCGTTGAGTTCTACTCTACTTAGGTCTGGTTTAATTACATAGGAGTTATTAATTAGAGTTGCTGAAAGGTCTCTGTGAGGGTCCTGTGATAGTCTGCTAATAGAGTTGGAAGAGCTTCCTCTATTGTCAGGTATAACTTGTTTAGAAGTAGTCTAAGCAACGTCTTTGTCAGGTGGTCTTCTAAGTCTTGGAGGCATCTTGCTTATTATACTACCTCTCTATTAAGTGTAGAGAGATTAGCTTGTGAGGTAGATAGTAGGCAATAAGTTAATTTAAATCTTTTCAATTTAGTACAGAACTAATCTCTACCTCTCCTTAGAGGTGTAGGAGAAGTCTCGCTTTATAGAAGCTCCTAAGCCCTAATATTACGTCAACTCTGTTAACTCTGTAAACTCCATCTACTAGAACTGCTTAATTCCTGATTGATTTATAATAGCAGATGAAGACTTCCTTAGATCAGATGAAAAGTCACATGACCTCATGACCTCGTGACCTCCACATATCACACAGATGAAGGCTTCCTTAGATCAGACGAAAAGTCACATGACCTACAAGTCCTCTATATATCACAATTCTAAACCTCTTGAGCTGTTTCCTTTAACAACCTAGGTGTTATTAGGTATCTAGTAGCTGTTAGACATGAAATCTATTATGCTAAGGTTCTTTCTTCTGCAGGAGAAAGGACCTGGTACTGTTCATGGCCCTGAGTATACAATTTACCTTTGGCAATCCTATCTGACATGTGACAGACGTGCTTCAGGAAGACTCAGAACAATCTACACTCTATTCTTTGGACAAAAGACGAGGAGAGAAGGAGAGCTCGAGAGAGCTGGGAACTAAATACAGGTCGCGCACGTTAGCACTAGCGTACTTCGCTAAGCGAACATGTAACATTCAACCCTCGTGACCATAACTGTCACATAACAAGGTAGACTTTAGTATCTTAAAGTTCTTTACACCTGCCCTAGCTGATCTGAATTCGTTGTTTTGAAGTGCCTTAATAGCCTTTTGGATATTCTCTTTAAAAATATAACTATTAGAAGTTTTTTTATAAGTCATGTTGAGGGTTTGTATAGGGTTAAAGTATAGCTGAAGAAGAATAAGTAAACAAGTAATCTAGTGAATTAGCTTGAAAATCTAGATTATTTCACAAGGTCAGAAGAATAAACTTGCTTCCACAAGGTTTAGAGAATTCAGCTATACATAGAGGAGAATAAATAAACAAGATATCTAGTAACTTAGCTTGAAAATCTAGATTATTTCACAAGGTCAGGAGAATGAACTTGTTTTGACAATGTTCTAAGACTTCAGTATATGCAGAGAAGAATAAATAAACAGTGACTTAGCTTGAAAAACTATATTATTCATGAAAGTACAGTACAACAAAGCTAATCAAACAATATTCCTTCACCTAATAAAAGAAATTCCCCATCCTTCACTCCCAAGGATGTTCCCCCTTAGCAGATTCGCTTAGCAGGCGGTGCAGAAAATCTGGACAAAAGTCCTGAATGTTCTTTTCCAACGCCATGCCGACTAAGCAACCCAAAATGCTGTGAATTGTCGTCTCTCAGGCCATCTCGACTAAGCAATCGTGTTCTCGTGGCCCACAGACCATGGTTTTGCAAATATTTAAAGAGGTGTCGCAACCATCTCTCTCCACTTCTCAACCTACAACCTGCAACCTTCGACCTTCAATCTTCATGGCACCATCAACCAGCAACATCCCAAAGGTAATTTATCATTCCCTCATCATTTCCATCGTACAATTAACGTGAACACTTGCCAACTAGCCTCTCGCGGCGTGGAGAAGCTGCTTCAGCTTTCCCCGCCGTCAGAGCCTCGAAGCCTTCCGCCGTCAAGGTCTCGAAGCCTCCTAAGGACAAGTCGCAGCAGAAGACGGAGTGTATCAGCATTGGTCGAATCAAGCGCATCCAAATGGAGCGTGATTATTACGACAAATATCTCCACGGTACCACCAAACAAGCTGAGCGCAATGATGCCATCGACGAGATTGCCAACGACCTTAATATCACCCGACACCCGGTTAAGGTAAGCACCGTCCTTGATTGCGATTCACACTTCAGGTCATACTAATAAAGATTCCAGAAGAACATGGGCGAACTCAACAGACGTCTCGGAAAAGTCAATCTCAACGAGCCGGTTCATGGGTTGTTTGGCAAGTATGATGCAGCTCCATACGACTATCAATATGTAAGACTTCCTACTGCTATCCAGTATTCTCTACCATGCTAACTGATAAACAGTGATTACCCCAATGCCTTTCGATCGTTCTCTCATCCGTGTATTCTTCGATATCTTTTCTGGTCTGTTCTTTGGTCTGCTCTTCGGTGCCTTCGTCCTTGGTCTTGCGATCCGCCTCGGGCGGTTTTTCGACAGCTTAATTGGCATTGTTTTAGGGGGCTTTGATATGATTTGGTGGCTTAATGTAAGACTTCTTACTGCTTCCCATCATCATCTATCATACTAATTGATATGCAGATTGGTCCTCGTGGTTCGGGAGTCATACGAAATGGGGTTACATTTGCTGGCGTTGTTTCTCATGACTTGAAGTCTTCTCTGGCGCGTTTTACATGATACCATGGCGCGAATATATGTTTTCGGAGGTCCTTTTCTCTTTTTCATATCTAGTTACATCGGTGGATAATTTGTGCGTTGGAAGCTGTCCGTCCGGGTCTTGAAGATAGACAGTCTTTTGCCACCACTAGATGAATGAGAAATATTTTCGACACCCAAGAAAAGTCCGATTTTGATGAGATTTGATCTGATAAGATTACAGAGTTAGACAAGGAGAATGCCTCTCTGACCAATCCCGAGTCATTTCCCCCTCATTGACGCGGAATCCTTGTATGACCAGTGTGCTTTGGGCCTTGATTTGTCAAAGAGAACCAGCCCTTTTTTGTCCATACAAAAGCAGCACGAAATAATTTTGGGCGATTTTATTTTTGCAACTCGTAAGTGACATTATTTTTAATAGTCAAAAATGTCTACATATTTTTGAAGGAAACGCTCGGTTTCCAAGGCAAGTATCCCGAGCCTATAAATGTTGTGCAAGTCTGTGAAGTTGAGAGGGGATCTTTAAACTCCTGTCATCGATGCCGCTTTAAGGCTTTAAGTAGAAGTGGTTTCGCGTTCTTCCTCGTCGCGTACAGGGGTGAAGACACGCTAAAGAGCGCGTCCTCGGTTCAATCTCCATAAGAAAAACATTCCTCCCTCTTCAACATCAACTCCTCCAAACAATCTCCAACCTCTTCAACCCCTCCTTAAACACCACAATCTAATCGTCCGGAGCAACTTTGCAGCTCTTACGGTTACTACTGAAGCCTCAACAAACTTTGAAAAACTTCTTGTTCCCTTTTTCCTCCATCAACCCCTCCTCCAGAATACCCTCTTCGCATCGCCATCATGTTCGTGTGGAAACGCGGTATGTTCTGTGCCGCAACCAGACCCAGCATGTATCTAATAATTTCCTAGATGGACGCAAGGAGCGTGTCCAATTCGACAAAATCACAGCTCGTGTTTCTAGACTGTGTTATGGTCTCGATGCCGATCACGTTGACGCCGCAGCAATCACACAAAAAGTCATCTCTGGTGTCTACCAAGGTGTCACCACGATAGAACTTGACAACCTGGTATGTTCCAAAGAATTCTGCATCAGGTTCTCTTTGCTGACAATTCTCCCAAGGCCGCAGAGACTGCTGCATATATGACCGTCACCCACCCCGATTATGCCATCCTCGCAGCAAGAATTGCAGTTTCGAATCTCCACAAGCAAACCAAGAAGCAATTCTCGAGCGTCATCTCCGAATTATACCACTATGTCAACCCTAGAAACAAGAGATTGTCGCCCATGATCAGCAAACAAACATACGATTGTGTTATGAAGCATGAGGCCGAGCTCAACTCCGCTATTGTCTACGACCGTGATTTCAACTACCAATACTTCGGTTTCAAGACCCTCGAGCGATCATATCTCCTCCGCCTCGATGGCAAGATCTGTGAACGTCCACAACATATGATTATGCGCGTTGCTGTCGGAATCCACGGCGAGGATATCGAGGCTGCCATCGAGACCTACAACTTGATGTCCAGCAAATACTTCACCCACGCCTCCCCCACACTCTTCGCAGCTGGTACACCACAGGCACAACTTTCATCCTGCTTCCTTATCGACATGAAGGAGGACAGCATTGATGGTATCTACGACACATTGAAAATTTGTGCCATGATTTCAAAGAACGCTGGTGGTATCGGTCTCAATGTTCACAGAATCCGTGCGACGGGTGCTTATATTGCGGGTACAAACGGAAACTCCAACGGAATTGTTCCCATGCTTCGAGTTTTCAACAACACCGCTAGATATGTTGATCAAGGTGGTAACAAGCGTCCTGGTGCTTTCGCCATCTACCTTGAGCCATGGCACGCAGATGTTTTCGAGTTCCTTGATCTCCGAAAGAACCACGGAAAGGAGGAGGTTCGTGCCCGTGATCTCTTCTACGCTCTCTGGATCCCAGATCTCTTCATGAAGCGTGTTGAAAAGAACCTTGACTGGACATTGATGTGCCCCAACGAGTGTCCTGGATTGGCCGACGTCTACGGTGACGAGTTCGAGGCTTTGTATGAGAAATACGAGTCTGAAGGCAAGGGTCGCAAGAGCATCAAAGCCCAAAAGCTTTGGTACTCTATCCTTGAGGCTCAGACTGAGACCGGAAACCCTTTCATGCTTTACAAGGATGCTTGCAACCGAAAGAGTAACCAAAAGAATCTCGGTACCATCCGAAGCTCCAACTTGTGCACTGAGATTGTCGAGTACTGTGCACCAGATGAGGTCGCTGTTTGCAATTTGGCATCGCTTGCTCTCCCAACATATGTTGACGAGAAGACTGCCACTTATGACTTCCAAAAGCTCCACGAGGTCTGCCAAGTAGTCGTCAAGAACTTGAATAAGATTATCGATGTCAACTATTACCCAGTTCCTGAGGCAAGAAAGAGCAATTTCCGTCACAGACCTATTGCTCTCGGTGTTCAAGGTCTTGCTGATGCCTTCTTGGCTCTTCGCCTTCCTTTCGAGTCTCCAGAAGCCAAGCACCTTAACATCCAAATCTTCGAAACCATTTACCACGCTGCTTTGACTGCTTCCGTGGAGTTGGCAAAAATTCATGGTCCATATGAGACATACCAAGGCTCACCTGCCTCCAAGGGCGAGCTCCAATATGACATGTGGGGTGTTACACCTACCGATCTTTGGGATTGGGCTAGCTTGAAGCAACAGATTGCTC
Organism: Hymenoscyphus fructigenus; assembly: GCA_001414455.1. Classification (NCBI taxonomy): domain Eukaryota; kingdom Fungi; phylum Ascomycota; class Leotiomycetes; order Helotiales; family Helotiaceae; genus Hymenoscyphus; species Hymenoscyphus fructigenus. The sequence continues at coordinate 47,229 of LKUV01000192.1, read as the reverse complement.
AACACGGCATCCGCAACAGTTTGCTCGTCGCTCCTATGCCAACTGCCAGTACCAGTCAGATTCTTGGTTTCAACGAGTGCTTCGAGCCATATACCTCCAACATATATTCTCGACGTGTCCTTGCTGGAGAGTTCCAGGTTGTCAACCCATGGCTTCTTAAGGATCTTGTTGATATGGGACTCTGGTCCGATAACATGAAGAACCGTATCATTGCTGACGGTGGATCAATCCAAAATGTTCCAAATATTCCAGCTGATATCAAGGCTCTTTACAAGACCGTTTGGGAGATCTCACAACGTACCATCGTCCAGATGGCTGCCGACCGTGGTGCATTCATTGATCAATCTCAATCAATGAACATCCACATGAAGGACCCAACCATGGGTAAGATCACCAGTATGCATTTCGCAGGCTGGAAGCTGGGTCTCAAGACTGGAATGTACTATCTCCGTACTATGGCTGCCTCGGCACCTATCCAGTTCACCGTTGATCAAGAGGCTCTCCTTGTTGCTGATACCAACGTTGCACGCGACCGTCTCAAGAACAAGCGATCACCTTCATCCACCGATAACTCTTCATCATCTGTGCCTCGTCCAATGTACATCAAGCAGAAATCCAACACAAACACCGCAAATGGTGTACCAACACCTTCGACCACACCACCGCCAGCATCGGAAAACAAGAAATTCTCCCCTGCTGCGGTCATCAACACTCCTGCTTTCAAGGCTGATGTTCCCGAAGGTGATAGTCCTAAGTCTCTCGCTACCGAACCTTCTTCTATTCCTCCAAAACAGGAAGAACTTCCAGCTCCTTCTGTTGCGGTTAGGAAGCAAGAAGAGGATAAGGCTGAAGATAGCACCGATCGTGAGCATGATATTTATGCCGAGGCTGCTTTACAATGTAAGTTCCCTTCATCCCATCATTACCTTGGCCAGCACTAATATAATCCATAGGCAGCATTGATAACAAAGAGGAGTGTATGATGTGCAGTGGTTAAATGCCCACTAGACTTTCTGGGGATGTGTTTATAAATGAGTTAATTTGCGAGAACGGAGTGGTTTTTTGATGATGAATACATGGTTGCATGCTCAGCTCACGCTTTGTTGTATTTTTTGATGTTGTTCTTTTTTATTGCAAAGGCGGGCGTTGGATTGAGTCATAAGATGGTTGACTGGCTGAGATTATGGATATCTCTTCGCGACGATCGTTTGGTAATATTGGTTTCTGATGGGATGGATTGATGGAGATGAATATGGTGTATGCTTGCTGGGTAGTTTAGTACTTCTTTTTATGTCGGATGAATGAATGGAGACTTTGTATTACATGATTTCCGGTTTTATGACGATGGGCTTTGTCTGCGAAAGCAGATCTATGGCATATAAACTCGATGTTACTGCAAGTGCTATAAATAGTAATAACCGGCCTCGGATCTATTTTGAGAAAATGTATCTCAGTCTGGGGGTTCCTTCCAAGTATCAAGTCATCGATTGAGATGGGGGATATATATCCACGGTTTCTTATTGGGTGCTACCTCCTCGGACACTCCGCCTCGTTGCACTGCAAAGCTGGGGATTCAAGCAATTGGACAGGATCCAGCCACCAGGCAATGGCCATCGCCCGAAAAATAGCTTGATTGTGTGGTGATGATGGAAATGCGATTTCGCAAGGAGTTGAGTTGGGTAAAGGAGAGTGATAAATAAAGACAAGATCTTCACGGAAGTTCTGCTTCGCGATCCCAAATCTCGATAGCCCTTCCTTCTATGACCTTCCTCCACCCTGGTCTCCCTCAAAACCAGCTCAGTCCTCTCCCATTCTACCCCAAACTTCCCCTCCTCCTCGACCTTCTTTATCTTCTCGAGTAAATCTTTCACCGCCCGCCCCGTGTTCTTGAGAATCTCATCCGAGGTATCTTTCTCTCTCCCATACTTGGCGCTCGTAAACAAACACGCGATCGGGCATTGGAGAGACAGTGCACATTGTAGGTATTGAAGGCATTTGGGTAGGTGATTTTGAATAGGAGGGCGATTCCTGCGCCCCAGATGCCTTGTGTGCTGTAGGCGTGGATGAGGACTGTGTGGTTTGGGGCGGCGCAGATGTCCCCGGCGTGTTTTGTGAGGGAGAGTGTTTGGGGTGCTGGTTCTGGAGACATGAGGGTGGGTTCTGGATGCGAAATGAGAAGCGAGGGGGGATTTAGCTTGTGGAACTATGGGGAGTGAAGATCTAGAAGTCTATGGTATCTAGGAGAAAGTACGAAGAAGTTATCTTGGCTCTTAATGGGCGTCGAGACCCTAAAGCCACAGGAGTAAGCGAGCCTATGCAAGAGCATCGTGGATCTTGAATTTCAGGTAAGTCGACTGCTTCAGGACATTATTACAGAGCCTCAAGACTCTGTACTTTTGATGTGGTCCTCTGAAGCACGATCGCAAATGATAAAATTAAGAGAGATTGATAAGACTTTGGTAAAATTGTCTTCTAGTCAATAGCGAGTAAAGCTGGTAGAAACTGAGTAAGCTACAGCTGGCGAGTATTAAATATTGAAATAAATTTAACACGATTTTATTTTCTTATGACCCAATTTGCGAGTGAAGAGGAAGTTATGAGTAAATTATGTAACTCACGAGTAAGCCACGAGCGAGCTCTGAGCAAGCTATGAGAAAATCATAAGTAATAATTTATAAGTAAACCATAGGCAAGCCATGAGTAACTCACGAGTGAGCCATAAATAGCCCGCAATTAACCTATAAGCAACTCGCGAGTAAGCCATAAGTGACCCAAAAGAAAAACCAGCAATCAAGCCAATTCGAACTTGCCCTAATTTCTCAACTCGCACTCAAATGAAAATGAAACAAAGTTAAATAAATATATAAACTCCTAAATAATATAGGGGTTGGAGCATTCGACGGCTGGCAGATTATTTATCCATATAAGCCAGCCAATTAATAGACCAGCCCAGAGTTTTAAAGAGGGAAATAGAAAACTAGTCAAGGCAGAAAACTTGATCTCGCACGCCCTTCAGTTCCCCATTCCCATGATTTGAATCTTGTCGACTCCTAAACTTTTAACATTCTTCCAGGGGAGAAAAGATAAAAGGGTTTCATTCTTCAAAGATCTTCTCTTCACCATATTTCGTTAAATAATCCCCAAATCTTCGCAAATGCGCCACCACCAGGGAGTGCAGGAATTCATGACTGACAAAGAGTGGAAAGCCAGCTATCTTCTCCTCTCAATGTTCGAGCAAGACTAGGAAAATCAATCTCGTTACCCTAAACGATTAGAATAATCAAATCAAAAAGATGTCGATTCTCCCAAAAGTGTTGGAACAACTATGGGAAGAGAAAAAAGTCTTACAGGCTAACAGTCACGAATTCCTGCATCCCCTGGTGCTACCTCATATTCACAAAATTCTCACAGCAACCCCCACCAACATATTCAAGGGAAAGAAGTTTAACTTGTAATTGATCTTTTCATTTCTCAACATCTAAAATCTCATCTCCCCATACTTCTCTTAAAACCCCACTCCCTCATATCTCTCTTATTCAGTTGGTCGTGACAAAAAGCATCACCCCACCTCATCTCATCTCACATCTCAATTTCCATCTCTCATCCCTATTCACCGAACCCACACCACAAAATCTACCATGCCCTCAAAAACCCGCTCAAACCCTCTCATCCTAAAATGATGAAGAATCCTAACCCAATCCCACAGACACAAAATAGGTAGTCACCAATTGAAAAACAAAGAGAGGACTCGCATAACAAACGAGACACCAGGATGGTTGAAGAATAAGCAGAAAAAAACGAATCCACAAAGCGAGTACGAGGGGGTAATGTAACTAATACTACAAAAAAGAACTAATTCAATTGAATAGGCCGAAAAAAGAAGAAGAAGCTGCCTCCATCTCCCACATTTGGAGAAGATGTGCTCGAGAGAAAAAGAACCCAAAATTGTAAACCCCATTTCCATGCAAAGTAAGTAATCCGCCCATAATTCCCATAGTTCATCCATACCCATTTCCTCTTTCGTTTCTTCCCATGCATGCCATGCCAGTTTTTTCCGCAGCAAGGAGAAAAAGCGAAGTGTGTGTCATGGTAAAATATCCCCTGCTCCAGGTACGCCGTTCCTTGATCTGAATTTGAATTTGAATGTGTTTATGTTGAAATGCTGAGCAAGTGCTGCTTCTGTTGCGAATTTGTGTGTCTGAATGCGAGTGTTATGTTGATACCTCGGACTCAAACAATATCCTAGCCCTCCATCCCAATCCATCCATTCATCCCCATCTCATTTACCGCCCTTTCCGTTCCATGCCCATGTCCCAAATCCGCCAATCCATTTCAGAGTAGAGAGAAAAATACTTGTTGATAGCCATAGCCATAGCACAACATGTCATCCAATTTCGTGAATGATCTTTTTTCCGAGTTTGTCGTCGTCAGTTTTTCCGCATCTCATCTTCTCAACCAAGTAGTCCATCCTCTCATGCGAAATCGAAATTCGACAAACATCCACCATAATAATGCTTTCAAAATTTTGAACAAATAACCTCCCAAATACCATCAGCTCTCCATGACAACCTTTTTTGCAGTCTCAGTACTGCCGGCGCTGTTGTTCGTGCCTCGTCTTGCCAATGTACCCATCGCTGGAATCTTGGACTTTTTTCGTGTCGTCATAGTCAGACCTTCATCGCTGTCTGAATCATCATCTTCTGGACATGGTATATCACCGTCTCCAATATACCCCTCATCATCATCGACATCCGGGCTCAAACAAATCGTGTCATCAACTGCGAAAGAGGTTGGTGCAACTTCTGCATCTCTGGTTGAATGTTTTGACATAGAAGGTGGGGTGAGGGTCTCGGGAGTACTGTCAGCAGTAAACCCAGTATCCTCATGATAGGTGACTCCAGGATGTTGGAGAAAATCACCCTCAGTGTCAGCAGACACTGAAGAGGCCCCGGAAATAAGTGCAGGTAACGAAGGAACCGAAGGAAATATCTTGTCCTGTGAGCCAAGATTTACCGAAGATATCGGGGAAGTGGCATCTGATGGCGAAGTTAAACTAGTTGAATTGACCGAACTATAAGATTGCGCCCTCTTGGCGGCATCTTCCTGTTTTTGACCGAAAATCTCGTCGTCCGGCGACGGAGGACAAACTGGCTCGGAATCCACTTTTTGGGTTGCGGCGACAGCAGCAACCTGTTTCTGGGAATCCACAGCCTCCTGTTCCAATCTTCTCCTTCGGTGGAGGGTCTCTCTTGCTCTTCGAAATGACTCGGGTGTACTCGCGCCGTATTTTCGAGGAGGTGGTGTGACGCCCTCGCTTGGGGTCTTGTTGGCCGTGGAAGGCCGCTGATCGAGGTTCGATGCTGCGTATACTGTATGTGGAAAATTTGGTGTTGATGCGGACTGCGAGGTCTGCTGGAGTTGATGAGCATGAACCCTATGTGGTTCAAAGAACAGTGGAGAGGGCAGAGGTTTGTCGTAGTTCACATGCACAGGGCTTGCTTGCTCCGACTGGGGGAAATATGTCTTTATGTCGCCATGTTCGAACTTCCCTGGTGCTACGGCATCGCTGAGGGCCAGGCTTGGTTCTGAGTGTTTACTTTCGGATTCAAAAAGGCTGCGGTCGACAGATCTAGCACGGGAGGTACTCCCTTCTTCAATTTCAGCAAGTTGGTCTCGACCTCGGTTATGCCAGAGATGGCTGGAAAACAATGATCCAAGATGATCTGTAAAAGGCCCAGGGGTAATGGCTCCATCGCAATGCATACTAGACATACCGGCGTTGTTCACAGATTTCGAATGAGAATGTCCTCTTTGGGTGACCGTTTGAATAGATGCCGCGGTCGAGTTTTTACGATCTGGCGGCCCTGGTCTCGTATCAAAATCTGAGGATGTACCGGATGGTACTCGTTTTGGAGTGGCTCCTACCGAGGAAGAATGCTGTGCGGCTTGGGATAGGGCATCTACAGTTACCAAAAGATCCGGACTGGCCGTCAAGCTCTGCGCTAGAGGGTGCCCAGTATGAATGTATGGTTCCCTTGGCTCGTGGAGATCGTGATTCGAGAGGAAATAGGACTCGTCCCCTCGAAGGCTGGCTCGTCTGCCATCTCGGCTACCTGGTGTGAGAGGTGTATGGAGATTGTCAGTTCCTGAACTCGTAGCACTACTGATTGCCCTTTTTCGTGAACCCTCGCCTCTCGTCTCACTTCGAGTAGCACCGATAACCTTGTTGACGGTCTTCTTGAGTGCTGACCGAGCTCGCTCTAGAAAGTTCAGAGGTACGACAGCACGCTCCAATTCTCGATCGTCAACCTGGATCCTTCTACCAGCCGTCCTTCTTGAAGGATCAGTGTCATCGAGCCAACCGATGATGTTATCGATACCTTTGATAACCCATGGATGGCGCTTAACTTCTCTCAGCTTCATGCGTTCCGCTGGATCTTTGATCAGCATTCGGCGAAGTAAATCGAGTAATTCATCATCAATTTTCTCAAAAGCAAGCTCCCCCTCTTCACGATAAGGACCAGAAGTAGGGGCAACGCGCTTGCCGAGACTGGTCGTTGATGTTGATGTTGATGATGAGGGATTCACAGCTTTCAGACGTCGCTTTGGGATATAAACATCATCTTTCGCAATGCAGCGAAACAGTTGGTACTCATCATCAGCGAGGAAGGGGATACGAGCAAAGACGAGACAATAGAGTGTGACACCAAGAGACCAAACATCGATTTGCTCCGTGATCTTCGGTTGTTCAATATCTAGGTCGGTGTAGCACAACTCCGGAGCAAAGAATGCGGGTGTACCAACGGTTTTGGCCAACTCGAGGTCGTCGTCGAAATCCGCCGCATCGGCTTCAGAAACATTCTCTTCCGTTTCACCTTCCCTAATTGGTCTCCCGAAATAAGATACACCAAAGTCAGATATCTTGACACGATGATCCTTGGTCCATAGGAGATTGGCAGGCTTGATATCACGGTGGACAATGCCTTCGTAATGCAAATATTCCAAGCCCAAGACGGTATCACGGAAAGCGGAGCGAGCTTGCTCCAGTGTAAAGCAAGGGACGTAGGAATAATCCTCCTCAAGGGCATCGTGGGGACCATCACCGTCAACCGATGACATGTGTGAGATGATACTATCGGCCATGCTGGGTGATCTTCCCCGGTATGGGGGCTCCTCCGGGTAGGATCCGTAGTATGTTCCTTCCAAAGCTGCGCTAGAACTGTGGTGTGACGGTAAGGAAGGTAACGGTCCTAGCGTCTCGTCTTCATTGTCGCTATCAATCGCGGGAATATCGTACTCGATTGGGAGCGGCGTATGTGCTCGAGAGCTGGCACGAGAGGGTCCCTGTGAAGGTGTCCTTGATGGGGCGCGGGAGACGGGAGCGGACACGGTGGTGGATCGATAGTGGGATAGACTATGTGTTGAGTTGTGAGTGGTTTGTCGTGACAGAACCAAACTGTCCGCATCTTCTTCGTCGTCTCCATGTTCCAAGCTCCAAAACTCAGCCTGGCCAGCGTTGTATTGTGAAATTTTGGCTCGTTGGGCTTCCTTCCGTAGTCGGCGTCTTTCAATCATGGTAAAGAACTTCTCATCGTCTCCCGTTGCCTCTTCTCCGCGTTGTTCTCTTTCGATCCGCCGTCTTTCGTATGTACATATCTGTGGTGATCCTTTCTTGCGCCATGTAATTTCTCCCAGCTCTACATGCTCCAAGATCATGTAAATCTTCTTGAATTCGGGATCGTCAATGACCTCCAGCAAACCAACCACGTTTGGGTGTCGAATCTTTTTGAGAATGGCAATCTCTCTCTTGGTCTTGTCTTCTGGTGAAACCGTTACTCTCCCCAATCGACGTTTCTTGGAAAAGCGTTGTATGATTTTGATAGCGACATAATCGGACGTTTCGAGGCTGCGGGCCAATTTGACCTTGCCGTGAACCCCTCTTCCGATTTCCTCGATAACTTCGTATTGATTGATCAGCTTTCGGCCAGTGATAAAGTCTTGTTCGACGAGGGCTTTGTGCGTTCTGCGAAGAGTATGTTAGTTTCCATCATGACGTGATATCGATAAGACTAGTTCTTGGTAGGGAAAAAGTGGGATCGCAGCTGGAGGGGGAGTCTAGAAGGCAGCGACGTCTCATTGAGCTAGGCATAGTCTATGACTATAAGTTTGAAGTGACCTAGAACCAGCTGCAAAATCGTGGAAGCGCAGAGGGCCAACTCACTCTCGAACTTTATGCATCTGGAGAGGGTGAAGGTAGGGACTGGATTGAGGGGTGCCATCGGAGGGCGGTAAAGGAATGCGATGAGGGAGGGTGGAGGGCGAAAAGAGCCCTGGACTCGAGGGCGCGCTGGCGGCGTTCTTCGAGGCTGTTGATGAATCCATTGTTGAGATGCAGGTCGATGGTGATTGTCGACATGTTTGGGGGGGACCGGTCAGGCCTTGTACAAGTAATTCCTCAGACTCGTGGTGCGCGGGTTCAGCAGAGAACAGCCATGACTTTCGAAGAGGGTAGAATGATTGATCGACGATCGAGGTTTCAGGTGGTTGAGGTGGTTGAGGTCGAGAAGAATGTGGTGGTGGTTGACGGAGGAGGTGGTGGTGATGGTGGTGATGGTGGTGGTGGTGGTGGTGGTTGACGAAGGTGGTTGTGAGTGGTAGTGTTAGTGGTTGCGTCGTTCTTCAGGTTGTGTCGGGCGCTTTCTATCAAATGGTGGTGCTGGGTGCTGGGTGCTGGGGCTTGGGGGCTTTTCTTTGGATGCAAGTGCATGCGATTAGGCTAGTCAACTCTGGGAAGGGTGCAGGGGCAGAGTGAAGTATGAACTTTATTTAGTGAAAAGGCGTCAAGGAGAGGCGAGAAGGTTGAGAGGTTATGCAGGTGGGAGTGAGTCCATGTAAGAAGTGTTGGCTGGCTGGCCTAAGATTTGGTGAGAGTGAGAGGGTGTTGGAGGGGGGAGAGGGGGAGGGGGGAGGGGGAAGGGGGTGTGCAGGGTAGGCTGGGTGGGCTGGTGGGCTGGTGGGCTGACCTGGCGTCGCTGGTGAGAGCAGACCAGAGCAGACCAGAGCAGAGCAGATTGCAGGGTTCGGATAGACGAAATGGCGGGCCGAAGTGTGATTCGGTTGATTGGAGAGAGATTTCTTTTCAATACAAAGATATCGAGGCGCTATCACACCACGACTACGCCCGACTGGGCCAGAAAGAAAAAGGCAGCTAGCTAGCTACCTTTCGTTCTCGAGTTACACTGACTTTTGCTGGGCCAACGAAAGGATCGAAGCTCTCACGAAAAGACCAGGGTCTGCATCGTCCACTGTCTGCATCGTCCACGGTCTGCATCGTCCACGGAGCTCAACCACCCCAAGCAAAAAGTAGCGTATTGCAACCCCCTCTTGGCCTTCCTGGCTACCAAGCCTGCCCAAGTCGCTGGTCATACAGACCGAGTACGCCTACGAAACGTACTGCATTTGAAGGACGAGAGTATAATCACAATTAATTCCAACCTCCTTTCCCTTCAGGCTCTACTTTTAATGGCAAAAGATACCTGTGATCTTAGTTGGTTAGCCGCTGCAAGCTCAGGGAAAAAAAAGATGCAGCCCGCATCAGCAATGACCCCGCCCCTGAGCGGCGGGGAGGGGTGGCTTTGCAGATGCATGCTGGAAAGGGTCATGTTTCCCTCTCTGGTAGTCTATCAACCTCAAGTGTTACTATTTCTTTTCTTCTTCTCCTTTAACCATTATTTCCGTAGAATTACACAAACCAGACGGCTGGTTCTCCACGTATCTACCTATCTGCATCTACCTATCTACGTATACAATCAGCAGCCCGCTCTCACTGGGCGTTCCAATCCTGGAGATGGTGGCGTGCATCCAGGCTGCAGGTCGCCCAAAGTTGTCCCAGGATACGGACAGTATCGATGATGATCGAGAGCTCCCGGTTCTTTGTACGTAGCACTTGATACACTTTGTATTTGAGAGGCCGAAGGAACCGAAGTGGCTGTTTGGAGTATGTCCTTTTCAATATTACTCTGCTCGAGATCTGCAGTTATATGCAACTGCAATTTTTCAATATTTGCTCACTGCTTGCCGCCTGGACGCCTTTCATCGTCTCCCCGTCTTCACCTCAGATAGTCTCAGTCGTCGTCATTATCAAGTCACCTCATATTCCAAGCAGGCTATGCAAGAGAAGAATGACTCCCAATGAGACGTTATTATCGAACAGTCAAAGACACTTAACCCACACAACACCTCCATCTTATATTAGAAAGTTCGCCCTCTGATCCCGCTAAACACAGACCCCCTTATCACGATCACAGTCACCTCACCCACCAAGCAAAGAATTCCCCCAGCTAAGAAATTCCCCAAGCTTTCTAATAGGCCATCTCACTCACTGATAGATTGCCGCACCCAAGGTCAGCATAGCGGTCCGAGTTCTTCCATTCCCTGAGGGTAAATCATTATCACATCGGTCTGTCTCCATCACACCCATCACTGCTTAAACTCTCCGAAAAATTCCCTTGTCCGAACCGAATCAAATCGACTCAAGGAACGTGTGAAACGTATTTGGGGGTAGTTGGTACACCCTGGTAGATTGTTGGGAAGGCAAAAACAGGTTCTACAAACCAACTAAACCTTGCACTGTACTTCGTACCACCAACGCTAAAAGTACCCGAGACAAACTCCTTGCCTGCCTTATCCGAGCCGAGTTCTTCCTTTCGCCCTCTCAACCTTGCTGCAAGTCGTCCCAGCAAAGCATCAAACAAGACCCCTATTTTCTTCAATTGCAAACAAGACAAAAACAAGTTTGGAATCCATGTAGAGGTACATGTACATACATGCCATTAATCTCTTCTAATCTCTTCCAATGCTACAAAACTCCAATTCATCCAAATCACGCACACCTCTCACGACCCCTTGTCACCATTTCACACACCCTAGCACAGTACCCTAGCCAAGTACCCCCTAAACACCCTAGCCTAGCGCCCTTCCCTCCTTCCCTCCAAAAGGAAGTCGCTTCTCCACACGATAGCTCACATCTCGCCTCCGCATTGTTTTCCTTCAGCCCTTGAAGCGCAGAGGGGCTGCCCGATATCGTTCGTCCGTCCCCCTCACCAACTCTACTCAGCGCGGGGTGGACGGGTTGGAAGCGCATGGGAAAATTAGACTTGTCTGATTTTTTTTTCATTCGCTAGGTATTCTCACGATGTCGCATATTTCCTACTGGACGGGAATTAGGAGAGGGTGATTTGGGGGGTGATGGCGATGGGCAGCGATGCATGGGGAGTGGGAGAATGGAATAGGTCATAAAACGTATTCGTGGTGGTGTTGGATGTGATGGTACTGTGTTGTGACAACTAATGCAAGATCACAATTTGAGGAACAATTCTTGATTTGGTTTACTAGAGTTTTATTTTACTGTTAAAACCACCCGCTATTGTCTCTTTACATCATCGCAAATTGCAACCTGACCCAGCTACACCCGCCACATCCCCCCGAAAGCCCTCCTCACAAACCCAATTGCACCACAACCCAAACATCATCCAGACGGAATCCATTCCAGCGTCGCACAAACTCTTATCAATAAGCCTCAAAGTTCCCTTCCCTTCCTCTTCCTTTTTCCATTCCCAATTTTCCTTTTCCTTCTTCTTCCCAACCCGAAAAAAATGAGTTCATTCTTTTTTTCACGGAAACCAATAAATACCCCTCTTCAAAGCCAATATGCAAGTCGCCCGTTGGGGATATGACTTGCATAATCAACTCTCCATACATGAATCCCGTCCACGTCATTGGATCAATGTCATTCGCGCATTCCCTCCAGGTCTGTTTTGTACCCGAGCGTGTGGATGATGTCTCCGATGATGTTCGCGATGATGTGAGAGTTTTGGAGGTGTCGTATTCTTTCAAATGATCAACTGGTGATCATATGAAAGACTTGCGAAATCTACGATTCTTTGGAGATCAAAGGTGTCAAGAACTTCAAACACTTTTGTCGATCGAGAAAAAAATATATTTCACGATGCAGAGCCAGTTGTTACCACTTGAAGCGAGAGGAGGGTGCACAGCAGATCAACCACCCTCTTTCCAGCAAATGAACCACACGGATAAACCCCTTCGTATGTAAGATACTGTACAATCAGAAAGAAAATTCTTTTCGCAGATCGCGCTTCCAGACTTGCTAGGATTGAATTTACTATGAAGTCATAGATTTTTGGAAAAGGGGGGAGGGGAAGAAGGTTGTCGCATGTGATGTTTGTCTCACATTGTGGATATTCTCGTGATTACATATGAATCCCTTCACCTTTCCTATCTTTGGATGATTTGATTTGAGCATTTTAGTTTCAGACATCTTGGATATTGCACTCACATTTTTTTAAATATAGGGAAGGCCGTATGAAGGCCTCGCTAATTTCTTCCTTCTTCATCCATACGAGATATTAAGTTTAAACTTTTGGTTGAACAGCTGCGGGCAGGTATGGGGGATAGAGTGCTTATTCCGAACTCCATTTATCCATGAGACATCGTGGCCTTTCGCCACACCCTCAGCGTAGCATTCGGGTTGGTGGGTTATGTTATCTTTGAGTGAGTCTTACTGTCTGAGGTCACGAGGATGGGACTTGGATCAATAGTGTCAGAAAACTTAGTTATCGTACAAAAAGAGTGAAATAGAGAGTGTACACCTTCTTTTCTGATCGGGGTTTGGACTAACGGGGTTTAATCAATGATGTATGTTTTGTATTTCTGAGGGAGTGGAGGGGAATGGGTGGGAGAAGGAATAGGAGGTCGATTCAATGTTGTACACCTTCTTGGAATTGTTTCAAAATATTGTTTCAACAAACTTGGTTTTTCATGTGTAACTTGTCATGAGGTAGGACAACGGGGAATGAGATGGGAATAACTTCGTTATTCAAGCGAATCTACGGCACATACAGATACGAAGAACATGAGTTTCATATTTGAACCCTTTCTGCATTTCTTTTGGAAACTTTTCCTTACCTACCTCTCGACGTTATCTCTAAGCCTATCAGTCAACCACACTTCTCATTTGGATTTCAGCTTCTATCCTTTTTGCACCTATTAAAAGGGACCTCCTGAAGTCATTTTCTTTTTATCAGTGAGAACGTTCAGCTGCACAGATTCAAAATAACGTTACCTCATACACTACCTATACCCTCATACGGGTTTCAGCTTCTTCGCTTTCCTCTACCAATCAATCATGATATTTCCCTCCAACCAAACTCACCTTATGATCTTACCGACTCCCAATTCAACAAATCGCGAACGTCAACACCATCCGTTCCTCCTTCCCCCTAAAACAAAAACCACCAAACAAACCACACCAAAAGCCACGCCCCCAACAAACACTTCAACCCAATAGCACCGTAATGATTCTCTTCCATCATTCGTATCCTTGTCTGTTTACCCCACTATCAAAAGGTTCTCGGTAAAGGTGTGCTGCTGCTCTTCCCAACTAAGACATCTTCACATGCCACCTCTCTCTCAATTGCCTATTTAGGAACCACACCGCCACCATACTCAACACCCATTTCGTCACGGAAGAACTAAGCCACATGCTTGACTCCTCTTGTATCCACTTCTCTACATCTCGATGTACATACATCGACCGTTTTCCCCGCGCTCTAATTTTTAGGAGATAAGGTATGCACTTGGCGTACACATCGCGAGGATTGATCCACTTAGCCGCATTATCTTATGGGGAAATACCACTCTACCTAGCGACATGAAATTAAAGAGAGATAAGTGCAATCCATGTTTCGGGTACAGTCAAGATTGTGGAGTACCTATACGAGCAACCAACACCGAGACCAAAAGATCCCCGGATTTCCCCCAGTTTTTCTCATGCTCCAGTCCTTCATCTCGGAACACCTCTTCAACTTAAACCTACATTAGCACCCTGGTAAGCTTATAATTCTCCGTCGCACCCTTCCTCTCGAATGTTGTTGGGGATTGGAGGATAAGTGGCTGTTTGTGGAAAACGGTAGAAATACTTTCCGCGCCACATGATCTGATGATTCTTTTGCTCGTGATACTATTCCAAATGATGGTGCTGACGCTTTTTGTTTTTTTAAGTGGCGTCGTAAGATATTGGATTCGAGGTTCGTTTTATCGAAAAAACAAAAAAAGTGGAGGTAGGGGGGGGGGGAGAACTTGGACAGTCTGAAGCGGTTGAGATAGAAGTACTAGGAACCGAGGTTGCGAATTTGAAAGCTTCGAATAGAGGAGCGAAAGGCATTTTGACGAAATACTCCCATCTCAATTTCCCTCTGTAACTCAACCTCTCGCTTAGATTACCCCATTTTGAACTTTCTCCCCTTTTTATGACGTGAGCACTCGTTGAAATAAGGTAGAAAAGACATTCAACCCATCGGTTGAATAGGTGTGCTAGATGTAAAACTAATTCGTGAAATGTAGCTCGGTCTTGCTCACTCGTTTTTTGATCTCAGGTTGTCGTGATAATCTCAAGCGAGGAAGTTATTCAAGAGAAACTAGATGTGAGGAGAAAGGGTATTTAAAAACAATGGATTTCTGGTACTGAAATTAAATTCTTTGTATTCCTGTGGTTCCATAAATAGCGAAATGTGATTCACTGGGAATACCCCTACCCTTCTTCAGCACAGGCTTCCTAGCTCCCTCATAACTCTTACAGTTATTGCCCGAAATTGAGAGATTTCATCAATCATTCTGGGAAACTCTGAGTAGTTGATTTCTTTGTTGAGAAAAGGGGTTAGTAGATTTTTGGTAGCTTACTCGCTAAGCAAATTTCATCAACAGTTTACTATTGAAACAAACTTCGGAAGAAAGTCTTTTGATTGTTACTCACTTGCATCTTCCCTCCCTTCTAAACTCCTATTTTGGCTTGCTTGCCACCCAGAATTCTTTATAAACGACTCTCTTGGGCCCCAAGCGCGCACATTCGAAGGCTTGTATGTATTTTTTCCCTACAACCCACTCCATGTATCTAGATTCATCTTAGTAGGGGGATGGGCATCCTGAGAGCAGAATTTCATCGTCGTTTTGTGTTACTCGGTGTCGCTTTACTAGAATACCCTTGCATCTCTCTCGTAATACTTCCTCGCATGAAACACTTTTATATAAAGAGTTCGATGCTATGTTGAGAGTAAGTAAAATGCCTCTTTCCGTCACTGATTGAAATACGCACTTTGATTGATGGGAGAAATCTAGCGCATGTTGTCTCTTTATCTTAGGCAAGTAAAATATGTTTCGCATTTGCATCGATAAATGTGGAAGAGTCCAAACATAATTCACCACCTTCTTTGTTGGACGAACGTATAAAACGTGTTCTTCTAGTCCCAGAATTTATCGTGCCCAGTATGCTCACACCGTCCTCATCGAAACACCAAACCCAAGACTACTACGAAAGATGGCAAGCCACCAAAATGGACACCCTCACGAAAATGAGCAGCCAGTATTCAACCACGTCCCCCCAGCAATCATGAACAAACCAGCCGCCGCCGCAAACGTGAACACCGAAGACCCCGACAGCATCAAGAAATACCTCGGACCACACAGATCAAATCTACCTCAACTTCCTTGAACGAGAACCCTGAAACTCACAAAAGCGATTGATATTCGGCCTGAAAAAAGAAGAGGTGGAAATCTGTAGGCAGAAAATTCTCAAGAGATGTGAGTCGCTTAGGAACTTGTCGCGGGAACTTCAGAAGTGGAGGGAGGTACAAAATGTCTACCAGCAGCAAACGAACCAGACTGAAGAAGGAACTTGAGGCTTATAAGGAGTGGATGAAGGGTATGGCTGATGGGTTTGTGGAACTTTATTATAAGCTCTTCTGAGGTTTTGGTGGAGAGAAAGATGTTTTTGGGTTTTGGGAGAGCATGGAGTGTCGAGTCTCTCATACACGGAGTCTGTACAGGGAGAGACACATGGGATTCAAACTTTACGGGGAAGAAGATTAAAGCCTCTCACTGCTTCGAGAACAAAAGAATATCAAACATGCCTTGAGCTTAAAAATAACCCTAACAATTGTGTAATGCGTATACTTCCACGCATTTCCTTATCATTTTCTTCCTAACAACCTACTTCTTTTCCGCTAGCTCCTTGTCAACAGCATCCGCCATATCAGCCTGTGTTCATATCAGCATGCGTTCATTGACCATGAAACGAATGGGGCCCTCCATACAAGTGTGTCGAACTTCCACGTAAAAACAGGGTCCCCTCTGTTCCCCATAACCAAACCTGGTCTGTATATCCAACTAGAACTGATCACCATCTCCTTAGCAGGGTGGTGGTCATGGAATTGGCTTTGCGCCGTCTGTAATACCTCGTCCTTGTTCACGTCGAACTGCTCCTTGACATGTTGCAGCATATAATTGAAATTCCCGTGATCCGGTTTGTAAGAACCAATGTTTTCGGCAGTGTATACGGCGTCGAACTTGAATCCTTCGAGACCATTGGCATTGCCTGCTCGGAAGGACTCATTATCCACGTTGGAAAGGACGACAAGTTTGTAAGTCTTGGACAGCCGCTTCAACGCCTCAATCGTGTCCTCAAACGCCGGCCAGATGCCTACGCTTTCACCAAACAACTTGCTTTCCACCTCGGTCGGTTCTTGTAAGCCCAACTGCTTACAGAGCTTGGGATGCACGGCTGAAAGAACTTCGGAGTACTTCCAGTCTGGGTGCTCCTTCTCAATTGATGGTTCGATGACGTGCATGGTCTGGAGAATAAACTTTGGATCGAGCTCCCCTTTCCCGCTCTTCTCTAGGAGAGGCTGCAAAGCTTGAAGTGCGCCGCGTTCCCAGTCAATGAGCGTGCCGTAGACATCAAAGGAGAGAAGCTTGAAGTCTGTGAGTTTGGCCATGGTGGGTGGCGAAAAATCAAGTTACGATGATATATTGGAGTCTGGGCGTGCTGAAGGATAATATATAGACAAGAGATAATGACAGTCAATACGCCCTTTCTATGTCATTGATTTACCATCATACCTTTGCTTCCAATAACCCACTTTTGAATGATGACGTTGCGAGTAGGGATAATTAGACCCTGCAGAATTCCACATCCCCTATTGCCGTTTCTAAGCGAAAGTAACATATTCTACAATAACAATATCAAAATAAATTATTTGATCATTACCCATCCATTAGCTAAGTCTAATCTTTACTTTCTTTATCAATTAATACGCTTGAAAAATTTAGTTGGATTTCGATGTTTTGCAAGTGGTTATGCTGAGTTACAAGTTCCACCTACAGCACCAAATAACTGTAATGATTAGTAAAGGTTTTGGAAAGGATAATTGTAGGATCATGATGACTACATATGCGCTATGTTATTTCAATATGGATTGTAAGATCTTACTGTATTAGAAACTCGTTTTTTCCTGTATCTCGCTTAAGTTATCTACCGTGCTTAGGCCAAGAGTGGCTACGCTGGCTTATTGTCAGAACACTATATTCAGATTCAAGTACCTGAAAGATTAAATTGTGCTGTATGAACACCAGTTTCCCTCTTCATTGTAGCTGAAAAATAGCGAAAATGGAGGGTATCATAGAAGTAAAGGTTCCTACAACAAGAGGCGTATGATGTTTTAATGTAATAACTTGTTTTGCTAGATATCGATAATAATGATCACCTATTCATGTTGATACACACAAATTGTTGACCAGTGATCTTACAGATATGACAGCTGAGAAGTTTGGCGTATTAACTCTTACGAGCGAGTGGATAAATCAATGTAAGCTGCTTGAACGGGGATTTCAATTGTGTTATTGATTGATGGAAGGCTGGCGCTAGAAAGATCCCAGAGTCTTGCTGACTGAAAACGCTGGCTTCCTCAGGAGCTCGATATCAGATAATTTTGGTTGTCTCAATGTAACGAGGTACTTTATTTCGCGTATATCTTACGAGCTTATGGATGAATCGAGATAGAATTCTTAATAACATCTCTCACTTGTGTTCACACAAACGAAATTGAAGGTAAGAATGGATTCCATAGGTTTGAGTCCGCTTGGTAGTAATACATTTCTAGTGTTGCTCTATACGAACGAGCGTATGAATCTACGAGGAAATCCGATAAATCCTCACCTTGGACATGGAGAAATTGTATAAAGAAGGAGATAATTCCATCAGAATTGCTTCTTCATCACATCCAACTTCACAACATTCATTACATCAATCTTTCAACTGATACCAAATCTCCCCACTTCAACAACCAACCTTCCCACCGATCCAGTATGCAGTACCTTAACCTCATCCTTGGCCTTGCCATGACAGCTGCTGCAGTCGACATTCATCTCGAATTCGCTAGCAATTGTAATGAGGGCGGCGGAGGCTTTGTATGCACCGGGTGGAATCCCAATGTAAGCCTACCCTTGAACCTAACCCTTAGCCTTCATGCAGTTTCTAACTTGACTCGACAGACCTGTTGCGGTATACCATCTGGAACTTTCAATAGCGTTAGTTTCCGGGCTATTCCACATCAGTGGTTCCTCGAATTGAGAGGGCATGAGGGAGGCAACTGCAATAGACTGAAGACATTGGACACTATATTCAACGGCGACTACAAGTGCCTCTCTGCTGGCAGCTATACCGGTGCTGGCTATGGTTTCCGATCAACGAAGAGGGATGTAGAAGGTGGTGCATGTTCATTGGCACCGGAGTCATGCACCTCCACACAGAAGCCGAACGTGTTGTATCTTGGCGATGGGCAGAAGTATAATATTGCGAACATGGAAGACGGACTGCTTGAAGAATTGGTGGGGCTTTCGATGAATGGGACTGCAGTAGGGGATATTCCAGCCACTTTCAAGGAGTTTGAGATCGAGGGTTAGAGGTTGACGTTTCTGGGATATGAAGTGGTGCGAGTTTGTATGGATACTTTGCTAGCGAGTGCACGCGCCAGCATTGTATTTTTCCTGTCTTTACCGAAGTATTTCAAGTCTAAAAGTTTTTTAATCTCATCTTGTTTTTACCTTTCTACTACATAAGCTTCATGTGCTAGATCATCAGGGAAGTAGGCGTTCGTGGCTATCCCTACCAAACACTCTTTTGACTTCAAAAATTGGATTTTCTACTTTAAGACAGAGCTTTTATAATGAAATATTAGCTTCTATCGGTGGTGTCTTCATGTGATGTTAAACCATATGACGGGAAAACTTGTTCGTAGGTATTCGATTTCCTTCTCATGGATCCATTGATTCATGGAATCACCGTCATAGTTGATCTACAGGAGCATATATACAAGAACCAAAATATAAATAACAAAAATGCGTAAATGTTTTTAAGTAACGATTCTAGATAAATAGTACGGTAATTGACTAGAATAACACCTTTTTAATTGAAAATGACTAGAATAGTATTATTTTAATTATTTAGCGACTATAATAGTACCGTTTTTAGTACTTAATTATTTAATACTAAAATTACTACTAAAATAATAAGTGCTAAAAATTAGTGCCATTTTAGTTAAAAATAGTACTAGTCTAGTTAGTTAAGGGATTTTTCTTATTTACTATTTATTTCCTTATACTAATATACTAGGAAATTGTCGTTACATATTCCTGGTGAATAGCACCTTGTACGACAGCCCAGTTGATCCACGTGCTTTAGCTCATGTGAGTGGCTTGCCACTCACATACTTAAGCTCACAGGATACTACCCTTCTTTCCCTTTACTCTTCATGCAATAAAGATATAGGAATACAACCACTTATTACATTACACTTTAAGACTACCAAGTCATACCAAAACTCTTACATTGAGCTTTTTAGGAAGAAACAAATGTCAATTCTTCACAGTATACTATGTTTTACGGTTCATATTATCACCAAGCTTGAAGATAGGAGTTTCCGAATTAGGCTCACTAACCCTGTTTATCAAGCTAGTTGATACTTAAATACAGAAGGGTGTTTAAGAAAGCTAAAATACGCTAATTTCTCCCATTTATTAGACATCTTGCGACCCCAAATATTAAACTTCTCCCCTTTGGTCCCTTTTGTCTCCTCCCCATATAAAAATTCTCCTCAACAAATAAACCAATATCCACCATTCAGTAGGCACCTTCTGCTCACTCGCAGGTTTGAATTGTTCAAAACGCGATCCTATCACCCTCCAAGATTCTTTGTCCTCCCTCATTTCCGATATTAAACTTACTCTTTGGGAAACGTAACAGCTGTAAAGTTTTCCCGTCAGAAAATTCATGTTGAAGACTAGGATGTAGGTTGAGAGTGCGATGGCGAGGCAAGTTATGAGAAAGGGAATCGAGGTAGACGAATTGGAAAGGTTGGGGATGGAGTAGAGTGCCTGGAAGATTGTGAGTTTAGTTTTGTGGAAAACAAAGAAAAGAAGAAGAAGGGGAAAGGTTAGGCCCGGGGGAACTTACAGCACAAAAAGCGAGAGGTAGGTAGAAAATGGAGACATAGGTCAACATTTTTATATTCTCACCTAATCTTGTGGAGGCTCTGCTTTCTACAAGTGCACTGGCGTTAAAAAGCTAGAAGAACTCTCAGCTCAGTTTACTGTTTGGATGATGGGAGGAAATAAGGAAATTCCAGATGGACTTACTCCATCACGCAAAGCTTTCACTGTCTCCAGCTTAGTTTTAAACTGAGTCTGTATATTCAACAAACTTTCTCGGTGATCCCATATTCGTTTGACTAGCTCTTTGAACTCTTTTACTTCATCGATACCATTCTCATACGCAGAGATCTCTGGCGCTTTAGTTAAACAAGCGGAATCGAGTAGGTCAGCAAGATCTGGCCTCTCCAACAATGGTTTAATACGAGCTGCGTAGTATAGATCCCATTGTTTGATATTATCCCCGATGCTAGCGTTGAGCTCATTAAGACAACCGATAGCCCAGAAATATTTTCTAGATCGAGTGAAATTCTCATCGTCGAATAGTAAGTTTGAATATTGCTTGGGCTTCATGAAATCTTCAACAAGAAGGTTAGAGAGATAGTCATCGAGGGCAGTCCATTTTGCTACCACTTCGGACAGTCCGATAATGATGCCTTGCATTTCTGCAGCTATCATCGTATGTTGTTTTACTACTACCTGTAGCTTAATTCCTTCATCGAAAAAGTCATTACCTTCTGGAGCAAGAAGTAAAATCGTATAAATTGGTGATAATCCTCGCAAGGCATAGAACGACTCTTCCTCGACATTGGGAAGGAATTCATCGCCTCCATACCGATTGTATGAGACCCCAAATATCTTCGATAGTTAGCTTCACTTAGTCTTTCATGCTAGGGTGGCACTTACTGTCAAAGCACTGAGTCGCAAACACCGAGTTGATCTCTTTGGATTTGGATCTTCTTCAAACAAGTGTCCAATTTTCCATTGAGATGCTCCTTGAGCTGACTTCTCCATGTCCAAAATCTCAAAAAATGTAATGTGGAATCCACAATCTCCTTCGTATGAATTCGAAGAATAATTTCCCGGGATTCGCTTGCAAAGGAGGTGGTTTCGGAGTGTTTCACCGACCTTGTCATCCTTTGTCATAGAGTTTGAATGACTTTCGAAGTAAGGACAACTATTTTTGTCACTTCCACTTTTGGCTCGCAGCGAAGCCAGTCCTTCAAGCAATCTGTGAGAAGTTCATCAGCATTATGTTCAAAGGCTCCTCGAGAATTTCCAGTTCTCACATCACACGGCGCCACGGTGCCGCATATTTTACGGGTGCTTCTGATGATGGCCGCTGGTCATTTGTGCAAACCACAGGCCGAAAAACTCGCAAGCTGGAATCTTCGAAGCTAACTCTTGTAAGCATATTTCTTGGAAGATTCTGCAAACTCAGAGCACACAATTTGGATTTAATTACGTCGCAGCCTTGGTTATACCAATTGACATCCCACCTTGATTTCTCCCTCGTAGCCCAAATCGTCATCCGTTTTCGAGCAGGATCTTGGTTATTTTCAGTCGCAGAATTCAGCTTCCCAAAATCATATTTCAACTGGCTATCAGTCCACGGATCGTAATCCAAAATAAGAAAGCCTCGCTTATTGGAGCTATGAAGTTCTCGATTGAAAGCACCCAGATCCTCAACTTTGGCGCTGACTTTCTCCTCAACAACATCCATGTTACCAATTCCCAAAGCCCATGGATGCAACTGAAGCCCAATTCTCGCGTCGTAAGGAACTGCCCATCCAATTCCAAAGTTCCTCTCAAGTGATTTAGCCAGGAAGGAAGATTCTTCCTTCCAGGACTGGAATGAAGATACATAACTATACAGCCAATTAGGTGGACCAGTGAGAACCCCGTGTTTGTTTGCTTCATTTTTGTGCAAGCATTTCCAAGATTCTAGATCGTTTGATTTGGGGTCAATTTGACTTGGATCTAGAGGTTCGGATGACGGAGATGACGACCGAGAGGGAGGAAGCGGTACTTCTGGAGAGCTGTTTTAATATCTCGGATTTGAAGAGGGAATTTGATGCTCACCAATCCAATCTTGACCTGCGACCACATGTTCATACCATTTCCATCTCGGCTTTTTAGGGAGCCGAGGCGAGAGGGGATTGTTTCCCTCAGAATATTGGGCTATATATACTTTATGAAGCAAATTTAACAATTCTTGTGATGCTTGATTGTTGTTCTTCTCGCCATGAGACTGCCAACCCGACGAGTCTTCACGGCGATGTTTGGAAGCGAGAGCATCGGATTCGAACATCATTGGGATTTTTCTACCTTGTAGAATACATTGTCCGAAGAAACAAAATATATAGAGAAGGGATCTAAATTGTTGAGCTTTATGACAAGGCTGGCGCCTACAGTGTGATTCAGTGTGGTACGGTGTAAGCCGTAAGCCACCTCAGGACGCAAGCTGGAGCAGATATTTGTAACCGGCCAAGAGCAAAATATAGCTGCTTTGACACCCCATTGATCAAATAAGGATCCAGAAAACAATGGAATTCTTTTAAACAATTGGAAGAATTATATTATGGTGGTTTTTCCAGAATGTTTGGGCATTGTAGAAGAGGAAGTGCCTTAAGACCATAGTCACGAATTCCTGCACCCCCTGGTGGGCGGGGTAAATACAACTTCACATGACTTGAGGTCACTTCTTTGGTGACACAGTAGAAATTAACGAAGAATTGTTTTTGAAGTAATTTTTATTTACTTTTCTTTTACCAGGACAATGCTTGCGTTAGATAACACAGACTTCCTTTTGTACCATGTACTAAGACCTAGTAAAGTAACACAAATGCATGTAGCATAAGGTGTAAAGAAATTTTATAAATATATACTCGCATTCCTACTGTTGAGGTGAATTGATACGCCTGCCGTCATCAGTGGAATTATATACCTCTCCGTTGGGAGTGCATTTAGCAGGATGCCCGCTTAGCCAGCCACATTAAACTGACTTGTGGGTACAACGTGAGGAATAGTGAACGAACTGTACGGCAGAGTCCCCATGGTCCAGACATGACTAGTGGCAGAGATTAGTTAATTACCTAAACCTATTTCAGGACGCCAGCTAAATAATTCACTATAGAGCAGTACAGTCACTGGTACAGTTTCAAATCCTCTTCCTTTCTATTCCCACAAACAAAAGAGACTAGAAACTCTTCTCCTTTCTACTGTTAGCAACCATGATACCCCAGGCAAAGATACGCTAATGTGACAACAAGACAAGTCGTTGGTAATAAGGGTAAGATCGAACCTAGGAGTATTAGAGTTTTGAGTTCAAAGTTTCATTCTTATCTCTCTTATGTAATATCGGACTGAACAAAAATCTAAACAATGTTAACTTGAGAGAGAAGCTGC
Source organism: Hymenoscyphus fructigenus (assembly GCA_001414455.1). Classification (NCBI taxonomy): domain Eukaryota; kingdom Fungi; phylum Ascomycota; class Leotiomycetes; order Helotiales; family Helotiaceae; genus Hymenoscyphus; species Hymenoscyphus fructigenus. The sequence continues at coordinate 23,484 of LKUV01000192.1, read as the reverse complement.
TGTCAAAAGAAGATCTGCTGCCAAAAGAACATCTACGAACATCTACGATTAATATAAATTTAATTGCCAAACCAACTTCAAAATTTAGGTCAAAAACACAATTCAAGATAGTGAGTATGAAAAAGTATAAGATTCTCAATATCTAGTACTTTGTTCTTCTCTCAGAAATACACAGAGAAGCTTGGACAATTCAATATAATTGGTGGAGTATAGAGTATCAGGTGAATATCCAGCTACAAAGAACAAGCCCCCCTCAAACTAGCACAAGTAACTTGATTTTTCCCAGAACTTCCGGGATAAAGCAGTTGAATAGATATCGTTCAGGTGGACGTTGAAAGAACTGAATGACCGCATAACTAAACAACTGAATAGCTGAACAACCAAATGACAGAATGACAGAAAGATAAGTTCTATAGCTATCAACTTCAGCTAGTAGAAGGGAACTGACAAGTTCAAATATCAGCAAAGTGAATACTTCCTAGCACTTAAGAAGAAGCTGGCAAATAAGAAAGAAGACTTCATAAATGAATCTTACGCGATTGGTTTGTTTTCCTTGCCATAGAGGGATAGAGAGAGGAAGGGAAAGAAGTGTACCTATGGTTCTGGTATACACCCTCGCGATGGACATTAAAAGTGGCAGTAAATACATGAGTTCGCACCTTCTAGCTCTCGTTGTTCTAGCTTTATGGGTCAATTCCAAGCAATTATTCTAAACACTTGGAACAATTTATAATATTGACCCAGGTGTTTAGAACAATGAAGTTCAATTGTCCCAAAGTATTGGGTAATCGAAGCTGGAATTTACTGCCACTTCTAGTGTCCACCGCGAGACACCTATTGCTTACAGGATAATAAGAAAACCAACGGATGCGAAGAACTAGGAATATCAAATCAAAGTACAAGAAAGGCACGCAAAAGATCCCAAAGAGCAGGTAAGAATTATGCCCACTTGGTCTTTAGAACACAAAAAGGCAGACTTTGAAAAAAAGCTGGAGATAGTATTAAAAGACTATCTGGGAGGCGGCATTGACAGGAGCAGAAATCCAGACGCTCGCTCAAAAATAACAAATGCTCACCATCTTCGCCAATATCCCGCGTATAACCTAGCACCGCCCTCGCTCGATCAACCCCTTCCCACATATCGCACTAGCCCCTCGGGGTTCGTGTCGTCAAGAGTCTCATTCATAGCTTGGCTTCGCCTCGTGCGACAACAGAATCAAAGTCGTAGTGGGAATTTACTTCGTGGGGTATCATGCGTTTCTCAGTGTTCGTACATTGTTTTGTTCATCCTTCTCACCGCCCTACTAAGCAAACAAAGACGCGCCACCAGTCTCAATCGCATCAATCTCGCTCATATCCAGAGGAGCCCGTCGGAAGCGTGCGGGAAGCTCATTGCGATCGAAGTATTCACCCTTTGCCGGGGTAACGGAACCAAGGGATTGACCAGAAATGGAACCAATGGAGCCGGTGTTCTGTCGTCCAAGAGGACCGTGCTGAATGGCTTTCTGTCGGTAGGAGGAGAACGAGGGAGAGGAGGATTTGGAGAAATCGGCTGGGAGCTCGTGGGATGGGGAGGCTGGGTGTGCGTGAGGGGTGTGGTCAATGGATGCTGTTGGTGTGTCAGAAGTGTCAAGACCACGAGTTGGACATCCAAAAATGCTTACCTGGAGTGGTGCGTTTGCCAATGAACTTGATCATCGGGGTTCGCTCAGCAGCAGCCGCCTGCCTGAGAACTTTGGTCGCGAACATGTCGAATTGGTACTTTGGAGGGAGAAAGTATTGATAGACGAAGCTGGCGACAGTCTAAGATTCTGCAGGCGTGGCTTTGCTGTCGTGTGCTCGAGATGCTGATGTTAGAATGGGGAAGAAGAGGGACGGGTGGAGGAAGGGGAGCTTCAAAGCTTTGTATGCGGGAAGAGTCGGTGTTCGGTAGCCGAGTGAGTCTGCAGGAACTGACGAAAAAAATTGTGGCTCGTGAAAGTTGAACCAGGTAACCTTGGACAACGAGCTCGAGAGCGAAATCGGAACCCCGGCTTCCGCGCTCTCTTCCCAATTGTGGATGCAGATGATGCCTAAAATCTTCACCCACACTGGATTTTTGGAATGGAAAAGGAGTGCCTAGAAAGGAATGCCTAGAAAGGAATGCCTAGAAAGGAATGCACCAGTGTTGTATTGAATATTTTACAGTGAGGGGGTCTCAAGGGGGAAGCGTGGGGCAGAGACAGCGAGGGGGTTTGTTGTCAATCAGCAAGCCAAAAATCATCCCAGAATTTTGATATCGGTCGGTCCCGAGGGGGTAGTCTGGTAGAGGCGCTTACGGAGATATGGAGAATGCCTTAGAGTGGTTCTCATCAATCAATGGCCTGACATCCGTTATCCTAGCTATCTGTGGGGTATGGCTTGGTGGTGGGATGAACGCGTTTGAGTCTGCCATTATGGCGTTATTCATTGGCTGGTGGGGTTTACAAGTTTCCTCATTGGTTAGTTGCAAAGCTCGCGCAGATGCAGGATTTGCTTGGGCAATGGAATGCATTAGTTTGTGGAGCACCAAAATCGGGCAAAGTACCGAATACCTAGGATTGGGTTGACCCGATTCTTTGAAATGCAATGGTTAGACTGAGTGCCACTTGGAAGCGAGAGCGGAGAGCTCAGAGCTCCACCACACCATGAGGAGCACCAAAATGGAACCATGGAAAAAGAGGAGGGAGGGGTAGCGTTTTGGAATTGTGCGGAATACGGAGTCCGGGTGCATGGATGAAGTGTCAATTGTTCAACTAATAAGGCAATCTTACCACTTAGTTTCAAAATTTCTAGAAAATAACCAGATAACTTAATTATTGCGAATTGGCTTAAAGAAACTAAAGTTTGTTTGACTCCCCGGGGTGTCAAGACAACCGTAAACGCTTGTGTGTCCCGAGTACTGTCACACGACCAAACCACAGGTATGCTGTAGAATTCAAGCAGGAAATATATTCTCAAACCGGAAACCCCAGCTTCCATAGGAAACCAATGCTTCCATTGAGCCGGATGCGAAAGAGAGATAGAAAGGACTTGTATTGTTGTCCGTTGCCCACCTCTTCCTTTTCAGGCACCCAGAAAGAGAATGTCAAGACCTTCGCAAGAGCTGGCCTTCCTCTAAGCACAAGATTAGAACAAGAACTAATACAAGACTTCGGAGGTCCAACACAAAAATAACCTATCGCTAGAGAAGGACGAACCGGCTATTAGTTTGGCGAGTCGGCTATCTAATAACAAGTAAGCGGTCCAAATAAGGGTAAACTGTCAAAGTAAGAGTAAACTGTCAAAGTAAGAGTAAACTGTCAAAGTAAGAGTAAACTGTCAAAGTACGGGTAAGCTGTCAAAGTACGGGTAAGCTGTCACCGAGTTTGGGGGCTAAAAATGACTAGCATGTAAGCTGTCAAGTAAAGAGTAAGCTATTAAAAACACGTTTGGGAGCGAAAATTACTCAACGGCTAAGTGAACAGCAAGTGAACAGCAAGTGAGCCGCAAGTAAACTGCGAGTAAGCCACGAGTAAGCTACGAGTAATCGGCACGTTGTGTTGAAAGTAAAATGCCGGGTCAAAGACCGAGATTTCGGGCCGAGTTGTTGAAGGTCGGCCTTGATTAAACGTAGCCAACGCTATTAGAAAAATATCATACTAGATTATCTCGAAAATTACTGAGCCTAAAAATTTTTTGGGTTTGAGTTTGGTTTAAATTTGATTTGAACAATTAGTATTTCTAACTGTTTAGAAAATAGGTAGAAGCAATCAACAATCGTTTATTAAATGCAGGAAAACCTCTCATAGTGGACATATATAACCCGATGTTCTAGTTTTCTCAGCAGTTAGACTACTTTGGAACTTAATCTTCTACAACATCTAGGCTAATAGTTTTGTATTGTTCCAAGTGCTGAAAGGAATTACCCAAAAAGTGATTGGCACGATCACGATCACGTGAACCATGGGTTACGGAGATGGATTTGATTGGCTTGAGCCTCCCAAGAACTCAAGCACCAGCAAGCTCATTCACCTCGTCTTTTGCTCCTCGGACTGGCGATTTGTCCCAAGAGCCTGAGGACTCGTACAGCCAACAGGTAGGTTCTCGTAGAGTTTTTAATTCAGTCATCTTCATCCACAATCGCAATCGCAACTCTATTTCCGAGAAAAGTTATGAACCTCTTCCAAGTCTCCTGTCATATCTATTGAGGTGTATAGAAGTCTCTATCCAACTTCCAATATGGAGCCATCGACAACGAAGAAGAAGATAACCTTCAATGTCAAGGTAGGAGTATCACAGCATCACAACCACAAATTTCATTGCCATTTCGTCTCAGTTCCGAAAATCCTCATTCCAGCCTCTTCCCTATGACCTAAATATTTACAGAAGCTAACAGCCCATCAGGAGGAGGACGAAGAAGTATTCAAAATGCACGAACTCTTTCTCACAGCGACCATACCCAACGATGATATCCCCAGGATGGTTAAGATCCTGCAAGGCTACTGTGAAATGAAACCACAAGAGACCCTCTACCATCGCTTGATTTGGGAAGGCCCACGACAACGCACCGGATTGAAAGGCATCGATTCAAACTTCATCAAGAGACAACCGCCACAAAAGATACCATTCTGGGCAAGCCTCCATGAACAGCTGTCTAGGCAGTCGTATGTCTTGAGTGTCATATATGAAGCCCAACGCGACTCTTTTGGCAAGTCCACGGAGGGTGACGAATCGCAAGTCGGACCAGATGGACAACCAAAGGCACAACGGTAGGTAACTCCAACAAAATTCTTGTGCCATGTGGAGACTAAAATCTCATCACAGAAGTTTCGCTTGCGACCAACATCCAGGCACATTGAGATGGAATGACATTCCCGACCCTGAAGGCAAGAGACAGGTAAACACAAGACTAATCCTTCAAATCGAGAACGAGAAGAACTTGTGTTCAATAATGCTCTCAATTGGATACCGGTAATTGAACTCTGAAGAACATATTCAACTCACATCTAACAATTACAGATTCACTAGACAAATTGTTCAAGAATGCCACAGATTCATCAAAGGCAATGTCATTTTTGAATTGAGTCGTTACCTACTGCTTCCGGACGAAAGAACAAGCTTCAATGATCCTCTGCCTGCTTTTGAGAATCTTTCCCCTTTCGACTCGGAGAACAAGTGGATTTTGACGATTAGTGCTAGGGTTGTTAATGGGAAAGATGTTGATCAGGTTCAGCAGGGCATTGACGAGTTGATGGTTGTAAAGAATGAATTTGAGGGGTGTTGTCACTTTCATGTTGTTCCTAGACTTACTCTGGATTCTAGAACGAAGATGAATTGAGTGAGGAAGGGAGAATGTGGTAAGGCAAGCTAATACGACTATATGGAGGGTTGAGTTGATGCAAAAAGTCGGGTGGGAATAGCCTGGTGTCTGTTTCCCTTATTGCATTGCACTTTAGAGATCGGAAATGAATAGCACTTTCCACGAGTTGTGTACTTCCCAAATTCAAACCGTGTATTCAAAAGCTTTGATATGCCGGAATACCCCCAGAGTAAACTATCAATACCAGTAAACCTAAATTGAGTCGAGGAATATTGTATGGCGTGCAGGTTGATTCACAAGTTTGTTGTGTTTGACGTTTTGTTGCGGCACCAGCAAAATCGACACATCAGACCACTTTTAGAACAAATGATATTTCGATGACCCCCTTTGTATTCCCAAAGTCTATGAACAATGCCTAGCTGTACACCCGCGAACGATCTCCTAGCCGTAGTATCCCGTTTACTGGTTCTTCTTTGTCTGCCAAACTGCAACGCCGAATGGAGCACCTGTGCCCAGGTTAGATTTGATCTTGCCCGGTATCGTAATATGTAGCACTCACCGAATCCAACAGCCATGAAGGTCCAGTATCTGACGGCGAAGAACTTGGTCAATGGGTTGAAAGGAATGTTGCTTCGTGGACCCTCGGGGTAGTGGTAAGGGGAGCCCATCTGGGCGCGGGTGGAGTGGAAGCCACGACGGGCGACCATCGAGGTCGAGGAGGAAGCACGGATTGCAGCTCGTGAAAACATCTAGGAGAATACATTAGGTATATAGATGGTCAATTGAACTGAGCACCATACCTTGGAGAGTTGTTGGATTGAATTGTTTGATTGGGGAGAAAATGATTCGATGTTGGAGTGCTTTGTCGGCAGGGACCATAAGTTCAAGCCCGCGCTAGCGTTCTTGGTAGCCTTGTGATCCTTGCCGCTGGAACAAAAAATCTCCAACATTGAATTTGCGGGCGCAACCAACTTCGCAACTCACACCTCACATTAGAGAATAATTGAATTTTCTTCATGTCAATTCGCCAAGTCTAGCAAGATGGACGACGAACTATTCGATGTCTTCGACGATAAGCCCCAGGCTCCCGTTGCAGACAAGCCCAAGAAGACCAGGAACCGCAAAGAGAAGAGGGAGGAAAGAAAGAGGAAGAGAAATAGTAATGGGGAAGCCAAAAAGGTCGCTGAAGATGGAGCTCCAGACGAGGATATGGTCGATGCAGAGCCTGTTGCAGAACCCGAACAGCAGGAGAGTCACAGTCTGATCGAGAAGAAAGACACGAAAAGGCGTCGTATGGAGCAGGAAGCAGCACCTGTTGTCACTGATGCCTTCGAGACAGCACAGTCGAGAGAAGTTGCCGCCGCGGCAGGACTTCAAGCAAAAGACGATGGAGCTTTGGTCATTCAACACAATATTCAGCATCAAGTCTCCCTGCCACCAGACTACGAATACGTTCCTATATCCCAACACAAGTCACCCGAGGTCCCCGCGCGAACATGGCCCTTCGAGTTGGATCCTTTCCAAAAGGTCTCGATCGCTTCGATAGAACGAAATGAGAGTGTGTTGGTTTCTGCTCACACGAGTGCTGGAAAGACTGTCGTTGCGGAATATGCGATCGCCCAGTGCTTAAAGAACAACCAGAGGGTCATCTATACAAGTCCAATCAAAGCCCTCAGCAACCAGAAATACCGAGAATTCGCTGCCGAATTCGGTGATGTTGGACTCATGACTGGAGATGTTACCATCAACCCTACGGCTACCTGTCTAGTCATGACGACTGAAATTTTACGTTCTATGTTGTACAGAGGTTCGGAAATTATGCGCGAGGTTGCTTGGGTGGTATTCGACGAGATTCATTACATGCGAGACAAGTCGAGAGGTGTGGTCTGGGAGGAAACGATTATCTTGCTGCCAGACAAGGTTCGATACGTCTTTTTGTCTGCTACGATTCCCAACGCCATGCAGTTTGCGGAGTGGATTACGAAAACTCATCAACAGCCATGCCACATTGTATATACGGATTTCCGACCAACCCCGCTTCAACATTATTTCTTCCCTGCCGGCGCTGATGGAATACATCTCATCGTTGACGAAAAAGGAAATTTCCGAGAGGACAATTTCCAGAAAGCCATGGCATCCATTGAAGACAAGAAGGGGGCAGATCCTGCCGACATTAATGCAAAACAAAAAGGCAGAGGGAAGAACAAGAAGACTAACACTGGCGGTAACAAAGATAACTCCGACATCTATAAGATCGTGCGCATGATCATGACGAAGCATTACAATCCTGTCATTGTATTCAGTTTCAGTAAACGAGAGTGTGAGGCTTATGCTCTACAAATGAGTACTATGGCTTTCAACGATGACTCGGAAAAGGCCATGGTGACCAAGGTGTTCGAAAGCGCGATCGAGTCACTATCAGAAGAAGATAGAACTCTCCCACAAATTCAGCATATTTTACCATTGCTCCGGCGGGGTATTGGTGTTCACCACTCTGGGCTTCTTCCGATTTTGAAAGAGACGATCGAAATCTTGTTCCAGGAAAATTTGATCAAGGTGTTGTTCGCTACAGAAACCTTCTCTATTGGCTTAAACATGCCTGCAAAGACCGTAGTTTTTACCAGTGTTCAGAAGTTTGATGGAGTATCTATGCGATACTTGACTCCTTCTGAATTCGTGCAAATGTCTGGGCGTGCTGGTCGAAGAGGTCTTGATGATAGAGGAATTGTTATCATGATGATCAACGATAAGATGGATCCACCAACTGCCAAGGAAATTGTTCGAGGAGAACAGGACAAACTCAACTCGGCATTTTACCTCGGATACAACATGATTCTAAATTTGATGCGAGTTGAGGGGATCTCACCTGAGTTCATGTTGGAGCACTGTTTTTACCAATTCCAAAACACGTCAGGTGTCTCGGGTCTTGAGAAGGACCTTCAAAACTTACAGATAGAGCGAGATGGCTTTGAAATTCCTGACGAGGCCATCATTAAGGATTATTACGATCTCCGAAAGCAACTCGATTCATATACCCAGGATATGCGCGATGTCATCAACCATCCCAATTACTGCTTACAGTTCATGCAACCTGGGAGAGTGGTTCATATCAAGTTCAACGATCATGATTTTGGATGGGGTGCAGTCGTCAAATTCACCCTTAGACGAGCTGCAAAGGGAGAAAGTGCCGATAGCTTTCCACCACAGCAGTCATACATCCTTGATGTGCTGTTAGTGGTCTCTGAGAATTCTACTACCGTCGGTGTTACTACTTCAACTGATCTTCCTCCTGGCATCTCACCCCCAAGCGAAAATGACAAAGGCAAGATGGAAGTTGTTCCAGTCTTCTTGTCGTGTGTTGCAGCGATCGGTCACGTCCGCATCTTCTTACCAAAAGACCTCAATCCAGCTAGTGAGCGCAACACAGTTAGGAAGTCTATCGATGAGGTCCAGCGCAGATTCCCGGATGGAATTGCTATTTTGGATCCTATTGACAATATGGGCATTACGGATGATTCCTTCAGAAGACTACTACGCAAAATCGAAGTCCTCGAGTCTCGACTACTTTCAAATCCTCTTCACAATTCTCCCAGATTAACCGAACTCTTCAACCAATATGCAGAGAAGATCAAGATTGGCACCAAGATCAAAGAGAAGAAGAAAGAAATCACTGCTGCATTGAGTATTATGCAGCTAGACGAGCTCAAATCTCGCAAACGTGTTCTTCGTCGATTGGGCTTCATCAACGACCAAGAGGTGGTGGAACTAAAGGCACGCGTTGCTTGTGAGATATCTACTGGTGATGGACACGAATGTCTTCTTGCTGAGCTACTCTTCAATCGTTTCTTCAATGAAATGACACCAGAGGTGTGTGCCGCTGTACTCTCCTGCTTTATCTTTGAAGAGAAGAGTCAAGCACCTGCCCTCAAGGAAGATCTAGCGAGGTACTTCAAGGAAATCCAAACACAAGCAAGACACATTGCCAAGGTGAGCAACGAGAGCAAGCTGAAGGTTAACGAGGAGGAGTATGTCGAGAGCTTCAAGTGGCAACTTATGGATGTCGTTCTTGCTTGGGCTAACGGGAAGCCTTTTGCTGAAATCTGGTACGTTTCCCATCGCACACTTCCCTGTGGGTTCAACTAACAATTTCGACAGTAAAATGACAGAAGTCTACGAAGGATCTCTCATTCGTCTGTTCCGACGTCTCGAAGAACTTCTCAGGCAAATGGCACAAGCTGCTAAAGTCATGGGCTCCGATGAATTAACAACGAAATTCGAGGAGTCCCTCACTAAGATTAGACGCGATATCGTTGCTGCTCAAAGTTTGTACTTGTAAGTCCGACTTTGAAATTCGTTCCTTCATGCGTTCGCGCGTAGACAAATTAGAGAGAACTGGAAAAGCAATGCATAGCCCGGATGGCTACTTGGAGTTTGGAGTATATGTGATGTGTTATACGGAGTACCTTGAAACTAGGTTGATTGATATCAAAAGGGGCTTCTTTTTGTGTTCAGGGCCAACCGATTTTGCCATTCAGGCACCACTAGATAATGTCGCATGAAATTCCGTGCCGGAGTTTTTTCAGCTCCTAATATTTTCTTCTTCCCATCGGGCTCTCATCGAGTAAGATGCTTGGTGAGCGACGAGGAGGTAAGCTGCAGGTTACGGGTAGAATATGCATTTTCTAGTTGAAAATTATGATGACGAATATACCAATAATGTTCCTTGCTTGCTTTTCTTTTCCTTTTAATTCTCGTCTATCTGCATTTAGACCTTGCTTGAGATCACAGGGAGTGGGTATCGGGGCCCTGCGCAACGAAGGACATTGTTCCGCAACCTCGATCCTTGCGGTACAAACAGGGGAGGGAGAACGTGTGCCTAGCTGTTTTTGATTCCGGTATCGCGATGAGCGGACTCCTTTGGTCGTACAAGCTTCATCCGGCTGTTCCGTTCCCAGGAACCTGGGGTAAGTCCGTGTTTCTTCGATGCCAAAAATATATTGATACTTGCTTGTCTTGATCCGCATCCGTTGACCGGTGTTTTTCTGTGTGAGTTTTCCACGAGAAAATGCTTACCTTGTAGCTTGCAGGTGCAAACTCGAGCCGCAGGAATTGGAGGTTCCGGATGATGCAGCTCGCCACTTAAGAAACGCGTCGAGTGCATAGCACTAATACGAAGTCAGATCTCTATTTGAGTCGTGAGAATTATTGGGCGCTTACCCCCAAGGCATTTGCCCCCATGTTTTCCCTTTGGTAAAGTAAACCAATCAAGCTCGAAGGGAACAATTGTTTACAGGCAAAAACAACACTTGCTTGTCCTTGTCTTATCCGTGATTGTGTGTGTGTCTAACAAGGTGCTTCTAAATTGACATCAAAGGGGTTTGTTGGGAGTGTTGTGAACAAACTAGACCAAGTGTTCGTTCCTGTTGTATTTATCAGTGTTACATTCACACACCACTACATCACTTGTCCCCCTGACTCTTTTGGTTACCCCTGAATTATGACTCCCACTATAAGTTATCTATTAATATATTAGTACTGACATGCCAATCAACTCAACAAATGTATGCTCTGACAATTAGATGCATTGAGGCATGAGGAAGTGTTCTTTTTGATGGTAAATTGGAATTGGGCACAACCACATGCCATATCTGTCGCCAACCGCTGGTTTCTGAAGTACAGATATGTACCCCCACTGTCACACTTAGGCGTCCAACAAGGCCCTTTTGGTAACACAGTCGGCTCAACGATTGCGGACGTACAACAACGCTGCTGGATGGTAATTTATATTGTGAGGCGGCCAATCATTTCTGTCTCTCAGGCAAAGAATGGCCCAGCCCCTGAGCTTGTGTGCCCTTGGTGTGTATGCAGATGGAGGGGTACAAGTAATCCGAGGCTTTAGCCTCATCCATCTGTCCCTTCTTGGCCAGTCAGATGCCAGGTCCCAATCCTTCCATCTGTTTTGGGATGGTTTCTGGAATTATTTGAGACATCAGCAACACGAGTTGACGAGAGTGGTTGTCCTTGATGTTCAAAGCACATCTCGCCCACCCTCTTCTAGACTAAAAAATACTAGGATATGAAGAGGCTATTATTAATATAAATTAAGGCGGGTTGGAGACGGGATGTAGGGGGTTTTCTTCTTTTATCTGAAGCTTGGAGGTGCATTTCTGCTCCTATTTCCAGATCTTGTGCCACGCTCGTAACCTTGTAGAGGTGGACAGAAAAAGCGGCAGTAAATACTAGGTTTGCACCTGCCTATCTTGCTTGTTGTTCTAACATTTTAGAACAATTTAGCTTGATTGTTTTAAATTTGTAGGCTAATATTCTCAATTGTTCCAAGTATCTAGGGTAATTGCTTTGGATTACCCTATATAGTTAGAACAATGAGCTATGTAGGTAGGTATGATCATTGCTGCTTTTTCTGTCCACCGGGAAAGTGGTAGATGCGAGTTTATCGAATTTGCCAACAAAGCCATGTCAAGGTTGTCAAGGCCGTTTTTCCCAACGGCGAAGGATAATAATTCATCACAACTGATCAATTTTGCGAGGCTCTCCGTTCCGCCGTCAGCCAACAAATCCATAAGAATTGCTCGATGAGGAGTGGTTTGAGGCGCAAAGAATAGGGGTTTGGGGGAAGTGGGATTTCTGGGTGGCACACTACCGCCTTTCTCTCCCCTCCATAAATTCGGAATTGCTTCTTGCGGTGGAAGATCAACACTCCCACGCGCTTGGAACCTTGAACCCAGTGGACGCGATCATACGCAACCTCCCCTTCCACCCTTTTCTCTGTGATATGCGATGCTGCGCAGCAGCCGACGGGATCATCGATAAGGAAGGAAGCAAAACGACCGAAATACGGTACAGACAGACGAGGTCGGCAAACAAAAACCACCTTCTTCGCAAAAACCATACCCGAAAACGCGCAATCAATGACTGCCAGCGAAGATTGACTTGACTTTTACTTGCTCTTCAATTCTCTCCTTCGCCTTCACCTTTCTACAGTGAATAATCTTTTTTAAAATCGCTCCTTTTTGAAATAAATACGTCCCCGCTCTGATCGTACGGTGCTCTCTGCGAGCTTCAGGTTTATACGAACGACCCTCTGGACTTCTCCACAATAAATAGCAGAAAGCCAATTCGTCAACTTCCAAAGCCACCCCTCCCGTCCCTACCCTACCCTTAGAACCCCGAAAAAATCACCTCGTCGCAGGGCCAACCCACAATTCCCACAAGAACTGCAACTTCTTGGGTTTGGCAGTGCAAGTCTGCCACGCACCGTACTAAATATCCCTCAGAGCTTCATAGACGGAATTGAAGCCGTTGCATTTCTCCATCACGGACCATATCTGCGAGAAGGATCAGAGTGATACCGTAGAAAACAGGGCAGCCAGTCGCTGGAGGAACTAAACTCTGGAGCCACGAACCCCCGGTGGAGAATCTGGCGTTACTACTGGCGTCTGGAGTTTGGAGTCTGGAGTCTGGACCTTTCAATGTCAAATTAACGCCTCAACCACTAACTCTTCACGTACGACCGACAAGTTCCTCCCGCCAGTAGTCTGAGCAAGTACTATGCCACCATGGACACTACATCAGCCCCTTTGGCCGACTACTTCTGGATTGCCGGAGTCGACTCCCTTTCCTACAGCGACCCAGTCTCCTGGTCCCAGAATACCACAATAAAGACGAATGCCACAATCGGTCCACCTTCACCAGGCTTCGATGCAACAATTGAGGAGGGGGATAGTGAAGAGGACTCGCCCAAGAACTCACCACGAAAAGAGAACGTCACCCCGAATAAAGCGTCGGCACGACATTCCCGACAGAACTCATGGAATCGACTGAGCAAGTTGACCAACGATTCACGAAACTCGATTGGCGCCTTCGAAGAAATCGATACTCCTCAAAGCAATCGAAGTAGCATCACAATAAAAGGGCTTTCGATTGGCGGCACAAATGGGCTCAGCAACAGCAATGGAGCAAGCGGGGGACTGCTGGGCGATTTCGATTTCGATAGAGCTCTCATGAAGTTTGCAAATGAGCGGGAACACTTCTTGGACGATCTCAGTTTTGCTGCTGGTGCTCCGCAGAAAATGCCACCAGTTGCAGCACCTCCTCCTTCGAGAACCCAGGCCCTGAAAGTCGAAGATGCCGAGAACAACAGCACGCCAAATAGTAGGAGAAGTCAACTGAGGAGTGTGGGTGGAAGTATACGCAGAAGAATCAGTTTCAGAGATATGAATAGCATGAAAAGGCAACCATCCTCTGCCCAACAGCGAACCTGTAAGTACATATTTCACGTTATACTTGCAGCTGGGGTATTACATATGTATCAAATATATGAGGACTCCTGCAGGAGGAGCTTATTGATTCCTTGTGGTATATGCTGACAGTTATACGCACCTAGCTTCCGTACGAACATCCAGACGAATGAGCAATTACAACTCCGTCATACCTCCCCCTGAACCGTTGAACGCAGACCCTGAAATGCACCCTTTGAAACGACGTTTCGAGCCGGTCTTACTAGACAGATACCCTCCTAAATCGGCAACAGATGAGCTTCAGCGCAGAGGCAGATTCCCTGACTATGTACCGATGTTTGCTTTCCCAAATGACATACATATAATGTCTGGAGACGAACGACCGAAATCGACATGGCATGGATTCACAATGACAGGGGATGACAACTCCAAAATTTACGGTATCACGGTCATTGTATGGATGCCCCTGAACCAAGATGCGGCAGCGGATGTTGAGCGACGATGTGAACTCTGGAGACAAAGTCACATGTCAGACGAGGAACGAGAGTTAGCTGTCAGTCTCGGAGCCAGACTGGCTGCAGAACGAGCACATTTATCACAATTGTTGGCAAAGTTGCCTAGTGTAGTATCTGGATCGGCGGCGAGAGAGGCGCTGGAAGACGACATCAGTGCGGTTGAAGAGAAAATATCACTTATGACGGATATGCTTCGACCTGTGCGCCATGGTGCTGCTAACAAAATCGATGGCCTTACGGATGGAGATACTGGACTTTGGACACCAAGGGCATACGGAATTCTTGGTCGTGATAGCAGCCTCACAGGCTTCTGGAAAGAATGGCTGAGAGCAGTTGTGGTCCCCATGACTGACGGCGGAGTATTGAGAGTTCCCCCAAGCTCTCCGAAAGTTGGAAGATGGCAGCCTTTGGAGCGTTATGTTGTCAATCTGTGCACGGAAGCTTTAAGCCCAATATCTTCAAAAACCCAAGTCGAACTCGCGGTCAGAGAATTACGACTTTTTGCGAGGAAAGAAGCTGCAAACGAGCTCCCAGAATCTCGGAATACGGATCTCTACGCGTTGTTCAGAGCTCTTACAATTCCGAACATCGTGACCTTATTTGAATGCGCCCTTTCGGAATCTAGGATCATTCTATTCTCATCACACACATCCATGCTGTACCTTGCAAGTAAAGCTCTAGCAAGTTTATTATACCCACTCAAGTGGGCCAGTATCTTCATCCCAGTTCTTCCTGCTCGGCTAATTTCAGCCTTGGAAGCTCCTTGTCCCTATATTGTTGGGATTGAGCGAAGATACGAGAACATTGAATGGCCAGAAGAAGATTTTGTGTTGGTAGATCTCGATCGGGATGAAATCATTGTGAACTCGGCTGTCACAGAACTACCACGACAGCAACGCCGAAAACTCGTCTCTCTTCTCCAATTGGCAGCTCCCCATCATAATAGATGCGGTGTCCCAGTTGGACCTCCACCCTACGCTGTCGAAACCTTTCCATACGATGCATTCTCGTCGGAGAATGAGGCGGTATTTACACAAAGCACCCACCCTAGTTCGCTGGCAAAATATGTCAGCCAAAACTCTACAACCTTCGGGGAGTCGGATCCAGCTATTAACAAAAAGGCATCAGTTTTCAATGCTTTCCTCCAATCCAAGAACGACCATACTAGAATAGAACGTCCCAACACAGGCAAGTCGAGCAGAGGAAGTCCACCATCTTCGGTTTCACCAATCTCTGGAAGCTTTCCTTCGATGCCAACCACACCAACTTCGAGGAATGACTCTGGTTTTGCTTTGGCAGCTACACTTAGAGAAAAGAGATCTGGTCATTTTGATGGAACCTCAAGGAGAAGCTCTTCGTTCGGCGTTGAAAGACACCCAACTCTTCACCGGCCAAATGCTGCGTTTGGGAGCGGACACCAAGCCAGCTATTCGACCTCTGCACTTTCCATCGACGCCAAGTCAATGTATGGCTACGCACCTTCATCATACGCTCAATCTACTCTAGCTGCTTCAACAATCATGCCAAATATGCTCATGCAACCAATTCGAAACACAGACACAACTACGTGGGCGGAAGGGCACTGTATGACATGGAGAACTCTTGACAGCGCTTCCGTATGTAGCATCTGTGACGAAAGATCCGATGGAGATGGGATGTACAAATGTACAAGCTGTAATACATGCAGTCATGGTCGTTGCGTGGGACAAATTTCTTTAGTTTGCCCATCCGCGTTTCATGCAGATCGTGTACGAGCAGCATTTGTTAGATGTTTCTCAAGTTTGTTCTATACCTATCGAAAATACTTGGGCAGGCCGACCAAAGAGCAGAAGAATAATGGTCAACTTTATGGCTTTGATATGACTGGGTTTGTTCGAAGCTTGCCTGGTGATCAGCAGGAGTATATTAATATGCTGAAACAAACACAAGGTATTTATTTCCCCCTTTCCATTTCCTATGTATGCATGATCTAACAAAGCCCTATAGCTTTCAACGAGTTTATTCACGAAAGAGAAACCTCGCCATCCAACGCGCCCAACATCGAAATCTTCGATAGCATCATCCTTTCAAAACGCTCTCGAGGACGGGGAGGATTCTTCTCATCAAAAACCAAACCATCATTTCTCGAAGATTCATCCGACCATCTCTGGCGAAGTGCTGCGGTTCCGACTCCCAACTCCAAGTTCCCGGGTGATTACAAGAGTGTTGTCTCGAGGATTCCGGCGCAGCTGGATGTGAGTTTGATGAGGGAGCCGAGGATTATTCAGGGCGCGCCGAGGATGGAAGTTCCTGGGAAGCGAGTGGGGCGGAAAGCTGTTCCTAGCATGCTGGGAGTTGGCAGGGGATGAATGGGAGACTATTTCTATGACAAGACATAGCTCTGTTTTACTGCAGTAGGATATTTAAACACATACACGAAGGAGAGAAATGAAGCCGAGATTGGGGAGGGATGGACTTTGAGAATTGAGTCCGGAATAGCAAAGAATACAAACAGGACAGGAAGAATGCATTGAATGGCAGAAGAAGATACGCGGGGCAAAAGCAAGGACAATTAATGCGTGCTAAGAAAGGCCAGAAGTCACAGAAAGGAAGAAATTGAGTTGATTATCTTTGTGTACTTGTACAGCTACTTATTTTTGTGGAGCGATTGAGCGTCGTGTAATGGTAATGGAGTATTTTCTGTGCATCAGCGGGGGCGCGTGTGGTTTCATTTTTGTATTATTTTTCGGTTTCCTCTGTTTGCTGTTTAGATTGTTTTGCTCAATACAATGTTTGTGGGATGGATGGTGTCTATGTGGAGTTTTCTCTCTTTCTTGTTCACTGTCTTCATAATTTGTTGGTGTGCGGAGTGGGATGAGGAACTGAATGGGACAAAGTGACAAAATCACATGCGAATGAGAGGTTGGAATGAATTGTTGTTGTTGTATTTAATATACGCCCATGGAAGAGAGGAAGGAAAAGTTACCCAAAAGAGAGAAGAGTGATGGAATGATAGAGTGGTAGATGAATAATAATCAGAAGATGATGATAAACTTTTCATGTTATTGTCTTTTAGTTGAGTAAATAAAGTGAAGAGTAGCTAAGATGAAAACTATCGAAATCAGAATAATGAATCAATAGTTTGGCGTAAGTCTGTTTTACAAATGATTTTATGCGACGAGTTACTGAAAAATAAAATTGTTCAGAAAAAGTTGGGCAATTAGTAGGCGACCGCGTGTTGAAAAAAAGTCAAGCTATCGCCTGAAAAATAAAAGAGCAACTCACGGGCTGCTTGTAATTAGGGTACTTAGAAAAAGTCGAACTATTCAAGGGTTGTCTGTGAATAGCGCAGTCGAAATTTCCTAGCTATCGACAGGTAACTAAAAACCCTCAACTAGTAGTAGGTCACCTACAAATAGTTCATTGCAGAAAAATCTGGTGATTTATAAATGGGAAGTTAAGCCATTCATAGGTGACATACAAATAACTTATTTTCTTCGAAAACTCAAGTCGAGCCACTCGTAGATAACCTCTGAATAGTGGAAGTTAAAAATAAAAGTCAATTAGTAGGTAACCTAATAATAGTCCACGAAGTAATAATATCCAGCTATTCCTAGGTTACCCAGGCATAGCTGATCTGAAGTTTCCAAGCTAATAGTAGCCAACCTACTAATAGCTGACCTTTAAGTGATTGATTGGTCTATTGGTAGGTTACCTGTAGATACTTTTGAGAATTTTTTTTTACAACGTAATATCTACAAGACCAGCGACATTGCGAGTCTTAGTTCTAGCTTGGAGGTAGTTGTTAGGAGGCATCTTACTGTCAGTTGTTGGTAATACGCCCGATTGAGATTCTCTTGATGTTGCTCATACTCTCCCATTCCCATTCTTAACCAATATGCGGGTTACTCCCCATAGATATCGTGTTTGATGAAGAAATAAAGGTTTTCCAGGAAATAATGCGTGCATATTCAGGTATCATATCTATGAACAAAAGCACCATATTCACGAATTCTCAGTATGTTGAAGCTTCCACCCTTTCTACTTCTTGATGGGCTCTCCATCTGCGCCAATTAAGCTCTCCTCTGTTCTAACAGGTCCTTCTCCAACCTGCGTCAAGATAACCCTAGAAACACCATCTCTCAAAACACCCACCGCTCTTTCATCCAAGGAAGTGCTTTCCTTGGGCTCAATCTCCCGACTTGCCCAACCTTCCAATCCTCCCAAAGCACCCTTCAAAACACCGGCGACAGCAGTCGTGTTTTCTTCCTCGTAGTAAATAACAGCATTTGGACCAGCGTCAAAAGTATAAGCCGCAATGATCTTCCCCGCAGTCTTGTTGATATCTTCCACCAACCGAATAGCAGCCCTCGAAACATCGTTCAAGTAGAAAATCGGTGGAAAGGTATCAAGACAAGTAGCATGGAAAGAATTACTCTCCATCATAGTCACCTTTCCAAAACTTTCGAAATCCTTGTCCTTGATAGCCTTCTCCATCTCTGCCATATGTTTGGGAACCACAATCTCCGCTCTTCTCTGGAAAAGTTCTGAGGTCGCAACTGTGATTTGCATTCCTGAAGTACTGCTCACACCTTTCTTCTCTGCGGAAACAACGAGGATGAGTGCGCGCATTGTAGGCCAGTGAGAAGCTGGTGCGACTTCGACTGCAAGACTGTCACTTCCATCCACTTCGGAACCCATTTGCCATGCCACATAACCCCCGAAGAGTGAACGACAAGCACTTCCACTGCCTTGTCTCGCAATTCTGCTCAATTCCGTTGGTGTGGCTGGTAACTCATATAAATTCGCAATAGCTCGTACCAGAGCTGCGAAACCGGCTGCGGAACTGGCGAGACCGGCGGCGGTGGGGAAGTTGTTCTCAGATACAATACGGAGAGGGAGAGAGGAGAGCTTTGGTAGAGAGGAATCGGAGGCTTCGAGTTCGGAACGGAGGGCACGGAGAGCTTTGAAACAAGCTTGGGTTCGGGCGCCGCTGGTGTCTTGGGATTGGGAGTTGAGTAGGAGGGTATCGCTTGCGGGGAAGGTGGAGGAGCATGATGCTGTGGTGTGGGTTCGGAGGTCGTCTTGGGAGAGGGTTACGGAGATGGAAGAGTTGGTTGGGAGGTTTAGTTTTGGGTCGCGTTTTCCCCAGTATCTGTGAGTATATTCTCGTTAGTTAATTTGGAGTAGATGGGAAAAAAGGGGGGTTGGTGGGGGAGAGGGGTAGGTTGACGGACTTTACGACTGCGATGTTGACTGGTGCAGTCGTGCTAGCTTGATAGATTTTAGTGTCGGCCATTTTGGAGACCTCCGCGACTTCGGATTTGTGAAGTGTATCTTAAAAAAAGGGAAATTCTTGGTCAATGGATGGTGAGGGGTTGTTGTCGCTTCGATCCCAAAGTAAATAAATTTCCTAGGCGGTCAACATCAGCCAATCGGCGAAGAACCGATTCAAACTCCGATTTCTCCAGGGGTCTCAAAAAACATCTCGAAGGCATCATTGCAACCAGTGGATTCTATTCGCATTGCCAATTCAACTAAACCGCCATGACGAAAGAAGAAGAAAACGCTTCTGCGGAAGTATGTCCTGTCGACCACACCACACGCGCTGCCTGGTTAAAAGCCAACCCAGGAACCGCGCATCCTTTCAATCCCGCTACCACCAAACCTAGCCTCGCCTCTTCCCCAAGCCCATTGAGCGAATCCAAACCCTCCGATAATTCCACAACTCTTCCCTCTCGATCAATATTCTCAAGATTATGGGCTTCTTCCCCTTCTACTCCTCCTCCACCACCACCCGCAAACTCAAACCCCTTGGGTCTCGATCGAGAGATTTCAACTATCCCCCGCGCCTCAGCTGTCGATGATTCCGACAAGCCAGCAAATAATGAGAAGGAAGGTGGTGTGAGTAAGAGCGGGAATTGGATATATCCCTCGGAAAAGATGTTCTTTGACGCCATGAAGAGGAAGGGATATGCTAGTGATGCGAGCGATATGAAGACTATTGTGCCTATTCATAATGCTGTTAATGAGAGGGCGTGGAAGGAGATTAAAGAGTGGGAACGGCCTTATGGTTCTGACGAGAAGTACGTCTTCCCCGTGATCGATTTTATAACAGGTATCGTTCGTTTGCTAATGTTGAACTTATAGATGTGGCGGGCCAAAATTACATTCTTTCCTAGGACTTTCACAGACCCTCTCCCCCAAAGCACGTTTCAATACTCTCCTCGGATATACAGCTCCATTCGATAGACATGATTGGGTAGTTGACCGTTGTGGAACGAGAGTGGAATATATCATCGATTTTTACGCGGGCAAGAATGAGGGGAGAGATAATGGAAAGTTGAATTTCTTTCTGGATGTTAGACCGAAGTTGAATACTTTCGAGGGATGGAAGATGAGGGGTGCTAAGTTTGTTGGGTTGGTGTAAGCACGATGGGTGAAAGTATTGCATGTAAGATGTATATGATGGGAGGGCGTATTTGGGTTTGGGAATAAGATTAGAAAGGATTCTCTACTTGGGTGTATGAGTAAAGAGGATGTATGTGTATGGTGTACTGAATTTGTAGGAGAATATACTCGAATGTTTTGAAATAAACAACAATCACTAGAAATAATTAAATCTGTAACTTCCAGATAAAGAGTGGTTAGTGGGGAGCTACAATACTACCGTAGCTAGTGGTACTTTCAAATAACTGGACATTCTTTCTTATCTAAATGGCCGGGTTCATTTGCTAATCTCAAGTCGATGTAATCACTTCGTGGAACGAGTTTTTCAACTTCATCGCCACTCCATCCTAACCCTAGTCCCACTTCTCGTTTCCAAAGCCCCGGTCTCAATATCCCATCCCGCCTTCTCCAACTGCTTATAGACATCATGCCTGTGCAAAATCTTTTCAACAACCCGCTTCGTCCTCTCCAGCCCCTCCACCAAACTCTCTCCTTCCTCTCTCCCCTCAGCCCAAGAGTGCACATGGTATAAAGCATGAAACCACCCCTTCAACAACTCCTCATTTCTAGCTCCTTCTTTAATGACTATATAACATGATGTATTCGGTGCCGGAACACTGTCACACATCATGATATATCTATCATGTCTATAAATCGACAGGAGCCCCGAAAGGTCCGAAAGGGGCGGAGACGGGAAGTTGTTCGAGGAAGTGGAGTTGTTGAAGAGGGAAGCAATTTTCTGAAAGGGGACGCCGATATAACACCATCCCCTAACTCTTTCGACCCCCCGGAGGACCCCATCTTTCTCAAAGATCTTTTCTTGCAACGAAACTTCTTCTGGGGTCAAGATTTTTACATCGCACCCATCTCCCTTTTCCGTCTCTGGAAGTTTCAGTAGAGATGAGAAAACAAGGTTCGCACGTTGACGATTTAAAGTCTTCATTGAAACTGCGCGAACAGCAAGGTAGTTTGTGAAAAGATGAATGGAGAGGAGGAAGATGAGGGATGTCCAGGTGGCGAATTTGGTGGTTATGTGGGAGATGATGAGGGATCCTGTTAGCATTCCTAGGAGGGAAATTATGGTTTCTTGGGAGGAGTCTTTCTGTTCTTAGGTCAATTCTGTAATCTTCTCTTTTCTATCTGAAAAAAGCAGAACTCGCGAGGCAAGAACTTACAGCATTCAACTCCCCCAAATTCCCAACTTTCGCGAAATGAGCACTTAGACTTGCTTTGCTACTCCCAGCTGCTACACCACAGAGACTTCGTAAACAGCTGCTCACTGCTAACATAGCCACCCTCCAGCCCTTGGGGAGAGCAGGCGAGAGACAATCGAGTATCATGGCGGAGTCGTTGAAGATATCGGCAAGGAGTCTGTACATTTTGCATTCCGGTTCAAGAGAGGAACCAAGTCGATGGGCAAAAAGAATTGTTGCTATTCGACCCATGGATTCTTGTAGCACCGAAAGTAAGAGGGCTGAAGTTGGAGAGGCATGGGAATCGCCAACTCCTATGCCTGGGGTGTGCGTTAGATCATGTTTTGAATGTTTTGACCGCTGAAGAATAGCATATTTGGGAGAGAAACATCGTCCAAGGTTTTTCCCTTTCAAGATCCCAGGAGGCAAAAAGAGAGCAAAAACATACAACAGCAGGTATTCGCTGGTGGTCACCCACCCAACTACTAATCTGCCGATCTGAGGCTTGTGGATGGCAGAGCGGACGGGATGCCCAATTCTCCTCAGTCTATGGTCGTATGTGACAGTTTTGGTCGTGTTTTGCTCCAGATTCATATATTTTTGAGTGGGGTTGAAAATTTTAGTGTCATCGGGGCTCAACAACCCCCCGAACAAAAACTAGAACGATGAAATCAAGAACCTACCTTCAAGAACAGCTCTACTAGACAACATCCCCGCAATCGAGCTACTAAAAGCTTGGAGTGAATCCTAGATGCCATCAATCCTATACTCGTCTCGGAGTACCTCCTGTAATTCACAACTCACATATATCTGGTATCTGTTCAAACCTCATCGTCAGCTTATTATCTCTTTAGACTTTGACGAACGCAGAGTGTAGTGCCTCAAGAATTGACGGATACATAATAAGAAACACAACTCACTCTAGATAATCGCTCGTAACACTATGAGGGTACCCCGCCGGCAAGAAAGCATTCAAAACGCTCCTTCCATATCCGATTTTATTCTCGGGATACTACTCAAAAATTGGTATTAGAAAATATTCATGACTCAATCCCATAGAAAGAAAGACGCAATATGGAAAGGAGGAAAGACGTGCAAACATACAGAAATAGAAACATTCCTCTCCCCAGACCCAGTGTGGTGGTAAGTTGCAACCACATTTTTCGACTCATCAATTTCCTCAATATTGATAGAAGACTGATTCTCTTCTTCCTTCTTCTTGGAGGATGGCATGATGGCTGTTACTCATATCCTTCACTCAAGGTGTAATGTTGGGAGTCGGAAGCAGTTGGTAGACAGGCGACGGAAGGAGGGATTTGATTAGCTCAAGACGGTCACGAGCGATGAGGTCCAATTGTTTTTCGAAATACGAAATGTACTAATGCGGCAAGTTAAGAAGCTTGTTGGAGAACTAGAAATGAAATAGAGGTGTATAGTTATTGATGAGGCGTGGTGGAAGGGGTAGTCGGCGATTCCATCGGACTTACCATATTAGGCTAAAGGGTGAAATTGGCCCGAAAGCAAGAAAGCAAGATAAGTAGAGCTCAACTTACCTGTTTATGAAATTTATGGAACTAGTTGAAAAAGATTGTTTTATGTATAAAAGTCCGATTATCTATCGGTTATCAAGAGCCTGAGCTGGTACTCCCTACAGGTGGTAGCAAATGTAAATGCAAGGGTAAGATCGTCAAAAATAACTGGGGCATCAGCCTATGACATGATGCCAAAATCAGCTGTTCTAACCCGAAATGTCAGCTGTTCATGCTGCT
>LKUV01000191.1:0-84595 GCA_001414455.1 Hymenoscyphus fructigenus | reverse complement strand
GGAAATATAGCAAAGGAGCAGGGTTATTTTGGGAGAAAGAATGGAGTACCATCACAGCAGCAACGTACTCCAAGCATACATTCCCAGTGGTGTGGAATTATATGTACACCAGTGGGCACTCAGGTCTCAAATTTCAACAGGATGGTGGTCCAGGGCACACTGCAAAATACACCATGAAGCATATGGCTGACAGGGGAGTTGTACCCATAAGCTGGCCACCATTCTCTCCAGATTTGTCTCCCATTGAGACATTGTGGGATAGAATGAAGGATATATTGAGTGCACTAGATTCAGAGGTGCACAGGGACTACCAAAGGCTTAGGGCAGCTGTTTTGCAGGCGTGGAACACTATCACAGATGCTGAGGTGAGAGAGCTAGTTCATGGTATGGGAGAACGCTGCACAGCTGTCAAGAATGCCCATGGAATGTACACAGAGTTCTAAATAGCCTCATTTTTCTGAATAGTGTCCAAATGATCATATGGTGTGACTATTAAAGCAGCGTGATGGTGGCGAGAAAAAATGTCTTACATCCTTTTGGCCCTGTACTTCGTAGTGTGCTAGACAATTTAGGAGAATCATGAAACCGACTTTCAAATTCTTCTAAACCTTTTCGAACAATGGTTTTCATTGCCCTAGAATGTTTTGAATAATCGAAAGTCAAGTATGTGTTTGCGGCCCAAGGGTAATGCTCACTTTCTCTCACATCCCACCCCTCGTCTCAGCCACACTCCTGACTCCACAAATTAGGACCTGTCACGTGAGCATAACTCTCCAGTAACACTACCTTTTTTCAAATATCATGTCAATATGAGTGGGAAGAAACTTCGAGAAGATCATTTTCTGTTTATTAACAGGATGTCGCCCAATATATATATATATAGATGGTTGTTTTAGTTAGTATCTTCCCTTGCGGAAAAACGACTTCATTCTTCTATTCTCGCTACAATCCAATCATCGCTTCCTATCATGTGCACAATACTTCTAATAAATTCAAATTGGGGTGTCGGATGTTTTGAATACAAGTCATGGATGCCGAGACGATGGTTAAACCTTGTGGTGCTCTATAAGGGACAATAATGGCTCGAGGTTTTGTAGATGTGATACAAGTGTGCGACCACTTTCTTGCCACGGTCGCACTTTATTAATTCGCGATTAAAATGATTCGTCATTAGTAAATCGTTCAATAAGTATCTTGTGCTTCCAGGAGAGCCATTTTGGACTCTCATACAAACATTGCTGGAGTCTACGGCCTGGTCCTTGAAACGTGGCAGTAATTAGCATCTGAACCGACACATACAGCTCAACAACAAACGCTCTCAAAAATATACAAAATTAGAAGCAGATGCAGCATATGTTTACGTGTTTTATTTTGGATTCTGAGTAATTTTTTCTAAAGCTGGCGTTGAGTTACTGCCGCGTAACAACGAAGTCTGGCCAGCCTTTTGTCGCTGTTGTCCACAGGGTGCTAGGTTACCATGGTTTGGTATGAATCAGAGTTATTTCACAACAACTCTTACACCTTTCGTGCCCTCAGCTGGCATTGGGACAAAGTAGCCAGCCGACATATCCACAGCATCTCTCTCAGTCTCAAACAACTCTAAGCTATCACCAATCTTTCTAAAAACACCAGCAGCTGCAATGTACAGTTCTGCCATTGCGAAATTCATACCTAAACACATTCTTGGACCACGTCCAAATACAACCAAGTATTTACTTAAAGGTCTGCCGGATGGAGCTTTCGGATTATCAAGCCAGCGGTTAGGATCGAATGTATTTGGTGATGGAAAGACAGAAGGGTCACGTAGTTGGAGATATGAAGACATGGAGAACCGGGTTCCAACAGGGAGGGAGTGGCCGCCGTATTGGATCGGTCCATCTGGGTTTGTGCGTGTGAGACGCTCAGTGACACCGTAGGACAGACGGAGACCCTGTATTTCTTGTGTCAGTAGACCGTTCGTCTTTGTATTTAAAAACTCGGAAGGGACTTACTTCGTTTATTACAGCGCTCAAGTATGGCAATTTCTCCAGTTCAGTTAGCGTTGGCATAATCGAGGGATCGGAGATCGCTGTGATTAGTTCTTTTTGCAATCTTTCGAAGATATCTCGGTCTTTTAAAACCCAAAAACTTATCAAAGTTAACGCTGTCTTTGTAGTATCTATCCCAGCCGCTATGATGCTGCCGGATTCGTGGTGCAACATGTCTGCTGTGAGTTCGGTTTTCTTAAGTTCTGATGCCATGAGTTCGTGGAAGACTGTTTTATGAGCCACGTTTTGATTGCCATCATTTTCTCCGGAGAGGATTTTGTGAATTTGATTTTTAAGTTCCTGCTACTGATTAGCGATTGTACTTGTGCCACGTAAACAAAACTTACTCTATGGAATTCAAAGACAGCTTTCATAGGTGGGTTCAAAACAGCCACATATGATTCCGGAATAGATTTTAGTAAAGCTAAAAACCAAGGGAAATGAGTGGAGACGTGAATCGAATACGCCAACTCCCTAATTGCAGAAGTGAAGGGTGCAACAAAACCAGGATAGTCCAAAAAGTCATACGACTTGGCGAAAGTATACCAAGTAAGAGAATCAGTGGCCAAAGCTCCCCAAGCTTCGTTAAGAGTAATCACCGTTGATGTGCCCTTGTATTTTGTCAGGAGAATTGTGCATAACTTGTCGACTCGTGCCTGTATATAGGGGGCGAAATCGATAATTTTCTGTCGCGCAAAATACGGGGATACAGCTGCCCGGCGGACGTGATGATATTCATGCGGAACGATGTCGAAAGTTGACAATGGTATTCCGAATCGTTCTTTCAGATGTGGCATCTTACTGAAGCGCGACTTTGTGTTGTAGAGTTCATCGTAGAATTCCGTATCATAGATATGTACTTCCCAAGAATTGATTCGAACAATTGGTCCTTTTTTTGAGATAGTTGTTAGTGACATGCCAAAAGCAGATATTGAAACTCCTCAACAGATAGCAGAGAATCATGCCATACCATATTTTTGATGTAATTTTTCGAGTTGAAATGTGAATTGGCCTCTTTTCACAACATCGAAGTAGGCTTCATACCAGCCAGTGGCAGCAGCAAGTTTGGGACCCGGGAGTTTGCGTAGTGGGCTTAGGTATAGTCGGTAGATAACAAGAGTGATTCCGTAGAAAGTCAAAATAATGAAAGCGTAGCCTAAAAGTGGGAGGGTTCCAAGAAAGTGAAGAATAATCTCGTGGTAGTCCATTGTCAACAATTGAGTTTTAATTCCACAATGATCTCAATCTCAAACAGCGAACCTCCTCTGACACTATCTCTATCAGGGAACGGATAAGCACTTGGCCCAAATCTCGCTCTTTCCACTACATCCCTTTACGTCTCGGTTAGATAGTGTAATTACGGCCGAAAATGTATTTTCTTATTAAGATTTTATGTCAAGTTTCGGGGTTGGAGAATTAGAACCGAAAACCCAACTGCATGTTGAGACTCAGGATGCAAGTTGGTGGCGTGGGGATTAAGTGCCGCATTTCACACACCGCCGTGTTGGTCAAAATCCATGAAACGGCAGCTGTACATAGATTAGATTAGGCAGAAAGTGTGTGGATGAAGAATACTACTCCATAACCCTAGAATCCTGGAGAATACTTTTTAATATTTAGAGGGGTGAATATATAAAAGAAATAAAAAAACAAAGAAAAGTAGTAAACACCCCCAAAAAAAAAAAGTAAACATTTTTGCCCCCCTTTTTGGTTTTTGGAGTTCCCCAAAAAGGAGACCCCCCAAAAAAAAAATAAATCCCCACCCCCCCCCGCCCAACCCCCCCCCCCCCCCCCCCCAGAAGCATCATTGGCATCCTAGAAGCCAAGCCACCACGCGGATAGGACGTCGTGCAGTGTCAGAATCTAGCTCACTCTTGATCAAGGCTGTTATTGTCAGAAAAGCAGTGGGGCCAATTGCAAGGGGTTTCAACCAAAGGTATCCAGAGTGAGTACCCAAGGGATTCAAGTGCTTTCGAAGGTGTACGTACTTTTTTCTGGGATGAGTTCAAACAATGGCCTATTCCTGATCTATTCGGCCGATACTTTTTGTCTTTTCATAAGATAAGTATTTTGATGGTAAATTCTTATAACAGATGCAAAAATGGCTTACCGAATTCTCTGTCTTCACGGCCAGGGCGTAAATGGTGAAATCTTCTCGCAGCAGACAAGTAAGTCTCAGAATAGTGAAGAACGAGTTAAAACTTCGCTAAAAAGATTAAAACAGGGTTTTTCCGTTCCCTCCTTGCTAGAGAATGTGAATTTACCTTCCTTGATGGGCAAATGGAATGCGAAGCAGCACCAGGAGTTGCGGATGTTTATTCTAAGCCATACTTATGCTGGTACAACACTCCTACTACCACCAAGGTCACTGCAGCACAAATATTTGTGCTTCAGTATGTTGAAGAAAATGGACCATTTGATGGAGTTCTTGGATTCAGTCAGGTAGGTTCACAAAAAAATTCAAATTCAAATGAGAATCTAACAGTTTGACCGCAGGGAGCCGCGCTCGCTGCTTCGATCCTCCTCCATCATAAAATCGAGAAACCAGATCAACCTCCCCCGTTCGGCTTTGCAATCTTCATGGGATCACCGATTCCATTTTCAAATTCTTTGGAATATGGAATCGACACCCGCACATACTTTGGTAGCCAATCGCTCGGTGAAGTCAGAGCGAACTGCCCCAACAAAGTTCCCGAGTATTTAATTACAGATCCACTATACTTGAGAGGAGAGGAGCAACTGGCCCTCATTGAACAAGATGACAGTGAGAGCAGTTTTGGGTCACTTGAATATGGTCATGAGAAGAAGGGAGTTATTGTAGGAGTGGCTGAAATCAAAGAATACTTTTATCAAATGTTTCATCCCACGGTTGATAAATGGAGACTCGATATCCCAACTGGCCATATTTTTGGTTTGCAAGACAAATGGCTAATGCACAGCCGAGATTTGTTAAAACTGTGCCAACAAGATAGGGCAACAGTTCTCCAACATAACTGGGGGCATGAAGTACCAAGGGATGCTAGTGAGGAGATATGTGACTTAGTCGAGACCGTGATCAGCCAAAGCGAGATTCTTTGAACTGTTTTTGAGTTATTTCCTTATGTCATCTGGCATGTAATTACAGGAGAAAATGGATTTTGGATAGATCAATAAATTCTTTTTACTCGAATGGAGATTAGACAAGCCCCATAACATAAAAATCTCAGATCGTTTGCCAAATCGATAACTTCTCGTCCAATATTCAGGCGTTCAATGTTTACCATGGAAGTTCTTTACTTTCGTAATCCAAGAAAGGACCCAATTTATTTGTTGCCTTCTCGATCTGGGAAGAAGATTTTTAGCAAAGTATTGTGGGCGCCAAATAAGAAAACTTACAACTGCGGTGGTACCAATGATACTATCTTCGATCGTTACAGTGGCCTCTTTCATACCAACTGCTTTAGCCCCATAGTTACCCATATCAGTCTGAGCCCAACTAAATCATATTAGTGACTTCTAATTTCAAGGAACGAGAGGCTTACCCAGGATGCAGAGTACATGTGATGAGCCATGGATTCTCCATTTGGATCTTTCGGATCAAAGAATTGACCATTGCCTTCGATGAGCTGTAAGCGCATTGTGGGAAGGGGAACATTTCCATCATGCCAATAGAACCAGCATCGCTTCCCAGTATAACAAACTTTGGTGCTTTGGCCGCCCTGTGAGTTCAAAGGGTCAGAAGAGGGAAAAAGTGACATAAGGGGACGGTGTCTAACTTTAGGAGTGAGATGGTAGCCTGGAACAGCTTGACGACTGCGATCGCATTGACTTCTACGTGCTCTCTCAACTCGTTTATATCAACATCCTCGACCTTTTCAAGTCGGCAAATACCGGCGCTGGAAACGACAAAGTCGAGGTGATCAATACCATGTTCCTTCTTCAAAACTTCCACGGCCGCTTTTGGGTCTGTATCTGAGACACTCTCGATCTTGACGAGAACAATTGAGCTACCATCTCCCTTGGGAAGGTCCAAAAGTGAGGCTGCAGAGGTAGTGTCACGGACTGCTGCTGCGATCCAAGAATTTGGCTTGAGAAGGTAATGGGCCGTGAGAGATCGACCGAGTCCTGCCAAACTGTCAATCTCAACTGTTCATTTCGTATCAAGAAGGTAAATTTCAAGAAAGAGTTATGAATAATTCGAAGCCACTGAGTGAACGAGGTCTGATTTCCAAGCGAACAAGACGTACCTCGTGCGGCACCCGTAATGAGGTATGTAGTTGGAGAAGACATGTTGGGATTGGTGTTCAATACTATGAATTTTGTTATGTTCCGTATGATTCGATTGGAATGAAATTCGTCTGCTTCCAAGTTGGGCTTTATATGCAGTTGGGTAGTGGGACACGTAAGTACCAAAACACCCCCATGCACACCGAATTTGTAATCTACCGAGAGACTTTTGATACAATTGGGCCATATAATTTTCACCATTGGGCGTGCTGACCCCTTTTCAGTTACTCCGAAAAGCGGAATTGCTATATTGGAGCATTAATCTCTTAGATACGTTTCCGCTGGCCATTGCTCTACGGTACTCTTCTATTTCATTGAACCACTCTTCTGGCAAAATTGTAAATACACGATTTCGGAGAATCAAGAACCCAAGTTTCTAATTCTTGTAAACGTTCCCGCACAATAATCTCAATCATTCTGACTGCTTCGGACAACTTAGAGTAAAGTATATGCCAGAGAGCATTTCCTACTCCTCTTATATACATAAAATCTCATGAAATACCCAGCCCATTGCAAATTTTAAACCTCCATCAAATCTAAAATCTATAATTGTACTCTAGCCATATCTATTTCTAGTTCGGGATGAATTATCTCCATATCCAAAGATCAACTGTCAATATATCAAGCTGAGGTTGCTATAGCCCCAGCTGTGATTTTTTGTCTGGGTGGCAGAACACAGGCAAGCACCGCAATACCTGCGAGACCAATTCCTAAAGCCCACGAAGCTTGTAATCCTTTCATGTATGATACCAGTATGCCGTGTAACTCCTCTCCAGAGTAGTCAGAGCGTAAACTTGTTGCTCCAAGTTCAATCACCTTCTTAACATCCACAGTAGGTGCGTATTGTGGAAGGCTTGATAATAAGCGATTGTCGAAAATGCTTTGTGCAGCTGACACTGAAAGGGCTCCACTGATGAGTTGAAAAACTTGAAAACATTAGTAAGTTACCCAGACTCGATGATATAGAAAGATTTTAACTTACAAAGAACGATTGATGTGGCACAGGGAATGTCTTCGGGAGCTGTAAAGGCTTGTGTGGCAATGACAGGAATTTGAATAGCGATGCCCACACCACCGCCCAGGATAATTTGGTATCCAACATATTTACTAGTAGAAGAACCAATTTGAAGAGTATAAAGAAGACCCGCGCCGAGACACGTCATGGCTGCCCCAAATATCAAAAATGGATGGTAGTGTTTGAGTAACCTGATCGCATGGCTGCTTGCGATTGTACAGACAGCTATGATCGCATTAGCAACCCCTTTCATGCTAAGTGTTTCGAAATTATTTTGTATTTACAGGAAGATAGAATCAAGGCGAGATTTTGTACTCCACTCTTTGAGGGCGAGGAACCATCAATGGCCTGGAAGTAGATCGGCAAGAAGTATATCAGTAGGAAATTAGCCGCATTAAGACCACAATAAAGTCAGCATCAATAGATAATTGGTTCTGTAGTTCTGTTCACTCACAAGAATATGAATATTGAGGCGGAATAGACAATCCTCTGGCTGAGAATTCGAGGGACAAGTAGTGCTCGTTCACCTTGCCACAACTGAGAAGCCACAAATATAATCGTTAGAACCACCCATCCAACCAGCGTACCCACTACACTTCCAGAGTTCCACTATTATTTTGATTGTTAGACAAAAGGTTTCTAGCCAGAAATTACATTTGTAATTTTTTTCACATACCGGCTTGGTGATTCCTCCCCACTGAAGAGCAAGGACATAACAAATAAGTGCCGAGAGGATACTAACAACCCCAATTGGGTCCATCTGAAGAAATATTTCCTTCCATGTCGCCGGCGTAGGCTTAGCAATAGCGGGATTTTGAAAGAAGAAGAACATCAGAGCCAATGCTACTCCACCGATGGGTAGATTAATATAAAAACTATTTATGGTTAGTATGCTATATATTTGGGAGCTACTTATGACATGTACATACCACCATCTCCATGAAAGCTTGTCTGTGAATACGCCTCCAAGCAAAGGACCAGCCACGCTCGCCAACGAGAAAGTAGTGCCAATAAATCCAATGAAGGTCGGTGCTCTGACGGGTGGCACAATGTAAAAGATAATGATATAACATCCTCCAATAACTCCAGCACCACCGAGGCCTGTGATTGCACGTCCTACAATTAGGGTAATGCTATTCTTTGCAACGCCTATCACAATTCAGTAAATGAGTTTACAAGGGACCCAGTCGGCTTGAAAATAATTGAAGACATACCACTCACTAGACTGCCCACCTCAAACAAGAATACTGAAGTAAAGAAGGTGATTTTGAGTGGAAAATACTTATAAGCTTTGCCCCAGCAGGACTGAAAAGTTGCCAATGTGAGAAAGAACGACGAGCCATACCAGCCGATTTGGTCAAGGCTGTGAAAATCGTCGGTGATACGTGGTATAGCAGTTGCAACAACTGTAAAGAGTTAGCATGTGGTGATGTGACCATTTTAGAAGATGTACTGGTCATGTCAAGAGCCACTAGGAACATAGAAAGCAGTAAAGCTAAAAAGATCAGGGCGAGCTTTAGTCCACCGGGGTATTCGACTGCATCTTCGTCTTCCGTTTGAACGGCCTTTTCATCCATGGATGTTGACTTCTGAATAACTTCATTGGGCTTTTTGGAATCGCTTTCGGACGGCGTGGGCGTTGATTCAGGCATTGCGAAAAACACAACGAAACCAGTCTGTAAACAGATAACTGACTGACAGCTAAAAACTGAGATAGAAGGCTTGCGTTGGGGTGCTGTTCTCCCTGCCAACCGATTTCGGATTTGCCGAATCTAGACTTTGTGCAACTTTGATTGGAAATGGGCGAGATGGAGCTGCATGCAATGCATGCTGGGATTATCTGAGGGGGGTAAGAGAGGTACGTGACTTGCAGTAGCTGCGCCGGCCAAATCCTATAGCATGGGGGTTGTTGGGTCATCTCGGGCTAGACTACAGTACATAACCCCGGTAAATAGCATGCTGTATGCGTACTCGCTACCGTTATATTTCACGCCACAATTTTACATCACTCTTCCAATTTTTGAGGTATTTCCCTTGATTTCTCTTCGATTGCTTGCCCCGGCTGCGGCGTCCTCTTGATTTACGTCTCAGCTTGCCTGTTCGAGTCATTTTGTGTGGGTGGAGAAATTTCGTGTCTTTGGATTTTAGGGTACCTCCTTCTGCAGGGCATCCACGAGGCAGCCACGAGATTGCCAAACACTCTCCACGTTGTTGTACTTTGTTCTTTATTCTATTCATCTTAGTGTCCCACCAATATCAAGAAGAGTTGACTTACAGACAAGAAATGCTATTTTCGACCTATCGGGTGGGGAGACAGCTTAGTATTCTCATATTATTCTTTTTTCTGAAAAGAAAACTTACGAACGGCACGGGCTCTAGATCTGATGGCTGTGGCGCGGAAAGAGCCTTATGAAATTTGACGAGCTGTTTATTATTGAACAGAAGAGACACTTCAAACTAAGATTCAGGCACTTCAATCCTCCAGCCGCCCGCAGCGCCCCCTTAATGCATTGTACTTCTTTCAAGGGAAAACGGGATTTTACGGTTGAGATGTTTGTTGGCGTGTGCGAGCAAGTGTCAAGGCCGATGGAACTACTCAGCCTCTTGTTAGTTTTCGGGTCATTTGCGATGACATCTAAAAGTAGTCGAAGGCGTTGGAATGGCGTTTGATGGGAAATAAAATGAGAAAGATAGCAAATAAAAGCTCCCCCATTGTCCCTCAACTTTATCTCAAGCCTTCTTCTATCCTATTTCTTATCCCGGGTATCCTTGATTCTTTAGGACATTTCACTTCTGTCAAAATGATTAACCGAGTTTTGAAGGTGCTATCTTTTGCTTCTGTTCTGAGTTTTATTCCACTTTCTTCAGCGGCAGACCCTCTCCCATTAAATTATCAACACTGCAGATGTATGCCAAGCGATCAATGTTGGCCCAGTGTGGAAGATTGGAATCATCTAAATGTCACAGTCGGCGGAAAACTGTCCGCAAGTGTTCCCTTAGGATCGCCTTGTCATTACCCAAATTACAATGCAACTCAATGCAAGATGTTGCAAGACGCATGGACTATTCCAGTCATTTTGTAAGTCTTCTTCCTCGACCGCAAAGTTTACTTGATCTAAACAACATACCCTTAGTGAGGGATCGCCAACAGCATTGATGAGTGGTTGGTTTCAGGGGGAAAGCTGCAGTCCGTTCACTCCAGCAAACGTGACATGTACATTGGGGAATATCCCAAATTACACCATCAACGTCTCTTCTGCAGCAGACATCTCAGCAGGTGTCAAATTTGCCCAAAGCAAAAATATCCGATTTGTAGTCAAGAACACTGGCCACGAGTAAGTTTTTCATCCCATTCACACGTAAATTAAACGTGTAAGCAAGTGAGGGCTAACATAATACAGCTTCCTTGGCAAAAGCACTGGGAAGGGGTCTTTAGGTCTCTGGACCCACAACCTGAAATCAGTTGAAGTAAATCAAAACTATCGCAGCTCCTACTACAATGGGCCTGCCATCAAGATGGGAGCTGGCGTTCGAGGAGCTGATGTCTTGCCTATTGCCCAAGCAGCTGGGCTTGCTGTCGTAAGCGGCAGTTGTCCTTCAGTTGGGCTTGTTGGTGGTTTTACTCAAGGAGGTGGCCACAGTAGTCTTACTTCTTCTTACGGTATGGGGGCAGACCAAGCTCTTGAGTGGGAAGTTATTCTCGCTGATGGATCTCACGTTTTTGCGAACCCAACCAAGAATATCGACCTTTACTGGGCACTTAGTGGTGGAGGCCCTGGGACTTATGGAGTCGTCGTCTCCCTTATAGTACGCGCTTACAACGATGTTCAAGTTGGAGGAGCAGCTATTCAATTTACTCCATCGGGGGTAACTAATGACACTTATTGGGAAGCCATTGCAGCTTGGCATGAGCTTCTTCCTTCGCTTGCTGATGCGGGTGCTTCCACTGGATTTCTTATATCTTCCGCGTTCTTTTTGGTCCAGCCTGTTACTTTGCCAGGAGCCGACAAGGCAACAATTCAAAAGCTTTTGACACCCTTCACGGCCAAGTTAGACTCTTTGAAAATCACTTATTCCATGAACATCACCGCCGAACCAACATTTCTGGACCACTACTCCCTATATCTTGGTCCTCTTCCAGGCGGCGCATACCCCGTTGACCGGCTCATGGGAGGACGATTTATTCCTCGATCTATTGTTCAAAATAACAATTCAGGATATACGGCAGTGGTACGTGAGATTGCAGAAACAACCCAGTCGTTCTACGGTGCTGTTTCCCTTTCATCAAGTGTCAAAAATCGAATCGCCCCGAACGCAATTCTGCCCCAATGGCGCGACACTCTCATTTCAGTCCTTGTACAAACACAGTGGGAGTATGGGCAGCCGCTTCCGACCAATGTCAACCAATTGAACGAACTTAACCAGGTTATCATTCCCAAATTGACAGCGGTGGCACCAAACGCTGGTGCTTATCTCAACGAAGCTAACTTTGCCTTAAAGACATGGAAGGAGGATTTTTATGGTGTGAATTATAATAGGTTGAAAGCGATCAAAAAAGCTGTTGATCCTAAAGATTTGTTCTATGGACCAACGATGGTGGGAAGTGATGCTTGGAGCGTGGCGGCGGATGGAAGGCTGTGCAGAGCATAAAACAGCAATCTACGTAGGTAGGGTCTGTTTTAACTAATACAGAAGCGTTTGAATTTATTATAGATGATTTTTATGAAGAGATGTTTGTCAGGAATCACAATTCATTTGTTTTGCTCAGTACTTGTTCTTTCCAATAATTCATTATCCTTAACAGTCATGACCTCCACGACTCGGGTAAAGTCCTAGAATTTACCAAGCAAAGTCACCTCCCTCAATGGAGGGAAAGTGACCAGAAGTAGCCTCCCGAGTAGAACCATCAATCTAGAGAGATAAGCTGTTAGTGAACGGGATTTCAAGAGTGACTGGGTCCACCTACTGCTTTGGTGAGGAAAGCAACACTATCAGCGATAGTGGTGTAGGCCTCCTTCATGCCGAATATGCGAGCACCGTGATTACCCAAGTCGGTTTGGACGAAGCTATTCAGTAAATAGTTAGCCAAAGGTAAAAAAAGACAGAAAAGTGCAGCCTTACCCAGGATCAACGGTGAAGATGGTGACTGTTGGGTGCTCTTGGTGAGCCTTGCGGGTCATCCAGTGACCGACAACCTTGCTCATACCATAGGCGGCCATTGGAAAAGGACGAGTCTCAATTCCAGTAATCGATGCCATCGGGGAACCCATATAGGCGAACTTGGGAGTTTTGGTAGATTTCTCTAATAGTGGGATAACAGCTTGGAAAAGTAGGAGAGGACCATAGGCATTGACCTCGACTTGCTTCTTGACAACATCCAAAGGAACCTTTGCGACCGGCGAGAAGTCCCCAGAGATACCGGCGTTGGCGATCACGACATCAAGGTGCGAGATGCCTTCGCTCTCAAGCTTCTCGATGGCGACAGCCGGGTCAGTCTCCTTGGCGCTGTCAATGCTGACTGTTATGAGCTTGCTACCAGCGCCAATTGGGAGGGAGGCAAGAGAGGCGGTAGTAGTGGCGTTTGAAGCATCACGCACGGCTGCGATGACAGTATTGTTTGGAAGGGCCAGGTAGGCAGATACAAGTCCGAGACCAAGGCCTGAAAGGAGAAAGTCAGTATGTCTAAACACAGCTAGCTATCATCGGAATAAATCTCACCTCTATTCGCACCGGTGATAAGATAAACAGTGTTGGAAGACATTTCTTTTTTGTGAAATTTGGTGTT
Organism: Hymenoscyphus fructigenus; assembly: GCA_001414455.1. Taxonomy (NCBI): domain Eukaryota; kingdom Fungi; phylum Ascomycota; class Leotiomycetes; order Helotiales; family Helotiaceae; genus Hymenoscyphus; species Hymenoscyphus fructigenus. The sequence continues at coordinate 71,502 of LKUV01000191.1, read as the reverse complement.
CTCGATATGCAATGGAGTGGGAGTTGAGTGGTCTTGTTTATTTAGATGTTTGTGGTCTAAGACAGAAAAGATTTAAGAGTTTTGGAGACAGATGGTATCCAGAGGTTGATCTCTCTCAGCATTCAAGTACTATTACTCGACTCTTACCGAAAAATATGATTTCTCAGCATTCAGTAACTCCGAAAAAACAAGCACATAGGAAAGAGAGGAAGGAAATCACTTACTAAAACACAATTGGCTTGATGCAATTATGACAGGGAAGCCAACCAATCGGGTGTTTAGTCCCCAGCCACCAACATGAAGCTGCTCTGTAGGTAGGCCAAAGGCGAGAGTCACATTTCGCCAGGGATTTTCTTACGAACATTCACCTAACTACTACAATACTGCACGCACCAAATGCCAAGGAAATGCGGCTGTAGAAGCGATCGTCAGGAGTAAGCTCGCTTATATTTGTCAAGGTACAGGGTCGAGACGCCGTGTACGAGGCACATAGGGCTTAGCGCTTGCCCTGTCACCTACGGTGTTCCGATAATGCTCTTTTCGGAAACCTCCCTTGCATTCCCCAAACAAAAAACCCCAGACAGGACAGAGTTGGCACTTTAAATAATACAACGTTACGCAACTTCAAACTAAATAAATTGTACAATACAACCCTTACATTGGCGGAAAATACCCAGTACCCTGTCTCCTACATGGCTCTGAGTCGTTAAGCTAAAAGTAGATAGCCCCCACGATTTTGCGCAGCGGAAGGCGGAAGCGTAAGCCGGTAGATTCAAGGCGCAGAACTGCTCTAGAGGGTTGAAACGCCACTTTCTTTTGTCTACCAGGAGATTGAGGAGTAATATTTCGTAAAACAGCAGCGCGATAACCTTACCCACGTAATAGCTATTACCACCCACGACCACCCTAGCAGCGATCCCCGTTGAGCATGACCACATGTTACACTAGTTGCTGTTTCTGACCCGTTAGGGCAATTTCCTGGTAGTTCACCCCAACTCTCCTTCCCTAAAAGCACTTGCTTACGGGGGTATTTCGATTGTCCAGGATCCCGCTTGTTTTGCAGCCCTGCTGTCAAACTGGGAACTGCACCTCTCTATATTATGTATATTTAATATGGCTGGATAACAGCTAAAGGTGGCGATTGCGGAGCTGAGCTTCTACGCCGCGAAACATTGGATTGGCAAAGTGAAATCAGATGTCAGAAGTGTGAGAGTTTGAAATGATTGCTTCCACTCGGACTTGCTGTAAATATGCCGCTTGCATACTACATAAGTTTTGTCACCCCCTCCAATTATTTAATGTTTGGAGAACAAAATCTATCTACTGGTAAATACCCGAAGGCGTTGAGAAATTTATTGTCTGTCTCATCGTAATTCAAGCTGGTAATATTTCAGTTGCGTTATGCAGATCTTTGTATGGTTTGCCTAGTCAATTGTATCCACTTTTGGATCCCTTCACTTGAATCACTTTTGCCATTACCCTTTTCTTCATTTGCAAGACCGCAAAGATGACAGTCACAGAAATCAAGGCAGAGAAACTTCTTACTCAATTGACCTTTAAAGAAATTAGCATTATTTGCGGCTTCGCATTTGTCATTTATTCACTCTACCTCACCCTGTACCGCCTCGTCTTCAGTCCAATTTCCAAATTCCCAGGCCCAAAATTAGCTGCTCTCACCTACTGGGTCGAAGCATATTACGAGCTTTGGAAAGGGGAAGGTGGACAGTTCCCTTTTGAATATCAGAAATGGCACGAAAAATACGGTTTGTTCCTTTCCCCCCTTTTTTCTTCGCAAAATCCAATGTAATTGAATTATCACAGGTCCAATCATAAGAATCAATCCCGACGAACTTCATGTTCAAGACTCCTCTTACCATGAATACTTTTACCATCCCTCGCGCCCGGTTTCAAAACCCGAAAGAATCGCAAACCGATTCGGAAATCCATTGTCTGCATTTGCTGCCGTTGATCATGCCAAACACCGCCAACGCCGTGCAGCACTCAATCCCTTCTTCTCGAAGTCAAAAATCCAAGAATACGCTCCACATATTCAAATTTACATGGACAAGCTCTGCACCCGTCTTGATAAAGATTATAAAGAAACAGGGAAAGTAGTGAGTTTGAATAAGATGTGGGGATGCCTTTCAAGCGACACTATTGTGGGCTATTCATTTGAGAAAGAGTATGGATTCGTCGATAAAGTGGAATTTTTCAGTCCATTGAATCAGGCGATGGTTGATCTCGTGGAGCCAGTTCACTACTCCGTTATGTTCCCCTGGATCAATAAGATTATCGAGGCGCTGCCTGAATCGTGGATTATCAAGTTAGCTCCAGATATGAAGTCAGTTTTTGAATTTAACCACGTAAGACCTTTCCAACAGAAATAAATTGCAAGAGCTGACAGTAATATAGGAACTGTTCGACCAAATCGACATCATCCTCCACCGAAAAGCCCAAAACGAAAAATCCGGCACCTCCCTTTTCTCAGCCCTGCTTGAATCCGACCTTCCACCCGAGGAACTTACCCCCTTCCGGATTCAACACGAATCCATCTCCATCATCGGTGCGGGTGTAGAATCAACCATGCGCACCTTAGTCGTCGCCTGCTTCCACATCCTAGACCAACCACTCATCGAAACCCGTCTCCGCGCGGAACTTCTCGATACCATTCCAAACGTCAACAACTTTCCATCCTGGGATAATCTTTCCAAACTCCCCTTCCTAAAAGCCTGTATAGAAGAAGCCCTACGCCTCTCATACGGAACGTCCCAACGTATGCCTCGCGCATACCCAGACGGAACACTAAAATACAAAGAATGGACCATCCCGAAAGGTGCGATGGTATCAATGGATAACTATGCCGTTTCCCACGATGAGAACATCTTCCCCCACTCTCACTCTTTCATTCCGGAACGTTGGCTTGATGATCCCGTGGCACCAGATGGAAAGAAGTTGCAACGATATATGGTAAGTTTTGGCAAAGGAACGAGAAGCTGCACAGGAATGCAACTCGGGTATGCGGAGTTGTATATCGGACTTGCAAATTTCTTTCGTAGGGTCGAGGGCGTAAAGCTTTACAACACTGACGTGAGGGATGTTGAGTTGGCACGTGATCGGTTTGCGCCTAAGATGTACAAGGGGAGTCAAGGTGTCAGAGCCACAATTGGTTGAGCTTCGATTTTGCACTACCAAATTGTTGATGGGAAGTCAGACCGGTTATGCGCATAATGCCAAAATACATTACAATCTATACGAAATTGAATTTTTCGATGTTAATTCGTCTATATCTCAACCACTGAGATATCTAACGTGCGACAATACCGATTTCATCGTGCTCTTTGTTTGCCCATTCGAGATTTGAAGGAACAAATAAAAGTTACCTTGACTTTGAAGAATTCTCTGAAGAGAATCGAAAAAGTTGAGTATTTCATGAACCATGACATTTTGAGAGCTTAAGCCGCTACTTTAAGCGAGGGTAACAGGGGGGACCTACAAGGTTTAAAAATTGTAGGGGAGGTTTAAATACCATCAAACACTTGATACCTCTCCGTAGCATGGCTTCCAACTTTCCTGTGCTTGATGCTGGCTCTAAGCATTATCACATAGAGAGTTTGGAACTTGTGCCTTGCTTGCTACGCAAAGTGAGCAGGCTATTGTGCAAACTGAGTGTAGTACATTGAACAGAAGTCTCTCAATCATTCATTGGAAGTTCAATCTATTCAAAACTCTATTAACCCCTCATATGTACCTCTCAGGCCAAAAATCCCTCAAATCCATCCTCCAAAAACTTAACCTGCATCCCCATCAACACGGGAAACTCCTCGCCACTAAGCACATTCAAATGTCCTTTTCCATCCGCCACAAAAACTTTCTTTCCCTTTCCCTCAAAAGTTTCAAACAAACTCAGCTGTTCCTCGGGTGGACTTATCGCATCCAACTCCGGCACAATCATAAAAACAGGCGTCGGGGACATATACTTCATTATGCCCCGTGGCTGCCAAACAACCAATTTGTAATATGTCTGCAAAGTCGTCCTATTCTCATAATTCGGAGCCCCTCTTGTCTTCGCATTGATCATATATTCCAGCTCGTCTTTATCAGCGCCTAGTCCCATACCAGCCGGATTTTTGCCTTCACTGGTGAGGACGGGGAGGAACACATTGTCGCCAGTCTTGATGGTGGACGCGCGATCTTGCATTGACTTGGAGAGGACTTTCGGAAATTTCTCAGGCGTGTATTCGAAATTCAATAACGGGCATATCGCGATGCAGAATTTTGCCCGCTTATCCAAACTTGCCGCACATAGCGCAATCGTCGCACTGAAGGACATACCCCAGAATGCGATACGATTTGGGTCAACACTTGGTTCGGTGAGGAGGAAGCACAAAGCATCAGAGTAGTCAGAGACTTGTTTGACAGGGTCGATATCATTTCGTGGAAGGCCATCGCTTTCACCCAGGTTTCGGGGATCGTAGACTAGGGCGTTGATGCCTGAAGATTGGAAGTGTTCTGCGACCTCGGGGACGAACATCTCTTTTACACAGTTGAACTGGAAATCGAAAAAAGGGTTAGCGAGGCTGGTGAGAATAAGAGAGGGAACGCACGCCTGGAGTAATGATGATAGCTGGACTTTGGGAGGAAGTAGGATAGAGCCATCCTCTCAGAGTCAACCCGTCAAGAGTTTTGAACTCGACGTTTTCCCGACTGATAGGCATGATGGTTAGCAACTGAGACAAGGTATTGAATGTCAATTGAGAGATCTTCAACGTTCAACTTTTGGGGGAATTGGCCAAGCACCGGGTTTGAGATCGTAAGAGCCAAACCAGTGTGCTCCTACACAACCTAAGGTTCAGCTAAACCCACAAATTGACACATCAACGTGGTCTCTCTCGTGATATCAGCCACCGAGCCGGAAAGTCTTCAAAAACCGATTGCATGCACCAAGGTTTAGCTTGCTTGTGGACTCCCCATAGTTGTTTGCATCTCACCAAGCCACTATTCCCACGCCTTGAGGAACAATTCGCTAATGATGAACTGTTGGGCGTAGATACCCTCCAACCTTTCTTACTCCCCCCCCCCCCCCGGGACTACACTATGGTCTCGACTATGCCTTATCGCCCACCCAAACACACTGCACCTCGCCGCTCAGCTTTCGGGCGAGTCTCCTTCGGCCTTACTTAACATTCTTAAGTCAATCTAAACTCTTAACCGCCCTATAGTCACATTACCAAATAATAATTGATATATATTACCACGCATATGTTGTCTTGGATAGTAATTTTGAGGCTGTTGGTCGACCCTGGAGATCGCGACATAGTTGTATCAGAGGTTTCCGGATAAATTCCCAAATCCTACATGTAGTGAGAACGGTGTGCGAGCGAAAAGACGAAGGAATATGCAGGGAAGTGAACCAACCGGCAATAGCCCAAATTTTCTTACGAGAAGTTGCTGAAGAAGGTCATAGATTCCCCAGTAAAAGCATGCAGCACGCTTGAGACCAGGGACGGCATGTCAACATTTACATACAACGTAGAAATCCGGCTAATCGTCGGTGTCCCCAACCCACCGTCCACCTACCACCAACTACCCCACGGTGTGATCGGTCTTTTTAATTAGTTCAACTTTTTGATTAGTCCAAGTCAAAATAGGTGCAAAAAATGTGTTATTGCCTGAGTTTTCAGGTTTCAGATTTTCATGCATCAACGTTTTTCGCACCTATTTTGACTTGGACTAATCAAAAAGTTGAACTAATTAAAAAGACCGATCACACCGTGGGGTAGTTGGTGGTAGGTGGACGGTGGGTTTGGGGACACCGACGATTAATGATAACTACCCCAGATACACGTAAGCTAGGGGTCGTGCCGAAATGCTCCTCTTTCCCCCTGTTGACGTAAGGCTTCCACTGCCACGCCACGCCAATCACGCTTATGTGAACCAAGAAAGTAGGATGGAGGCAAGGAAAAAGTCCGATTTCTAGAACCATAGTGTTGAGATTGATAACAGACCACGCAACTGGGATTGGATTATAAGAATTATAAGGGCTTCGTAAAACGCGCGTAAAACACTACTAACAGCATGAATGGCTTGACGGGATCTTCAAAGCGTGGGATCGTTCCTTCATACACCAACAGCATAGCCTTTTACCGCTTTTTCTGTACATAAAGAGTGGCAAGAAGTTCTTGCTGATTGGCACAAACTCAATATTTGCTTTGAAAGCCAACCGGAGGGCATAATAACCAACATCCGGCTTACGCTAAGCCACCTGGAGCACCAACATTCTTGTCCACCGGGGCGAAAGCAAATCCTGCCGAAACCCAAAAAGGAAGCTTGGAAAATATTTGGGAGCGAGATGGTGTCAAAATCCCAGCTGGTCTCTTTTGAGATATTCGTATGCTCTTTCATGGCTGGCCTGGACCGCGAACATAGATGTGACATTAGGTGCTGACTTGCAGGTACGAATAAGTTCCGACTTGCCACGTTGAGAACGTATAGATCGCTGACTTCAGGTAGGAATAGTGAATGTTGGTGGGAGAATATCTAATGACTTCCATGGGCATTAAGCCCCCACCCCTTTCCGCTTTGGGAAATTTTCGCGATCTAGTTACTTGACTCGCTAAATATCGAATTGTCTGATTTACCTACGATTTCGTTAATAATTCGGGCTTATAGGGTAATTCGTAAAAGTAAGACTATCTCTATAATAGGAAGTAAAACCAAAAACGGAAATATTTCTCCGGCCTCTTCACCTACTTTTAGAGCTTCTATTTCTATATCTCAATTAGCTATTTAACCCGTTTTTCTTCGGTGTTCTTACTCACGCCCCCTGATAGCGATCTGAAGCCCTTACCATTACTTCTTGGTGACCGGTGCACTTCTGGTTAAGTAAAATTACCTCAACAATCTTAGCTTTCACAAAGTTTCTTCCAAAGAGCCAATTAGCGAGTTACACAAATTACTCACCAAGTCCGATATATTGATCAAATCATCGCATGATTAATGAGTGGAACATACCAGTACCCAAACCAGAACTTTGTTGACTTCGGGAAGAATAGAGAGCAATATAACCTTGAAAGTTTATCAAAAACCAAACTAAAAAGCCCAGTCGTCCCACCTCATCCACCCAACATGACTATCAACGACGCCCAAGGCGAGATCCATGCTCGAGACAACACCACCACCGCCCCAAGCCCAAAGAAACCACAATACGCACCATACGTTCAAGACCCAATTGCTGTCGTAGGGATGGCATGTCGCCTTCCCGGTAATAGCAACTCTCCTCATGCTCTCTGGAAATTTCTCGAGGCAGGCGGATGTGCACGAAACGAGGCCCCGAAATCGCGATTCAACCTCAAGACACATTATGATGGATCGAAAAAGCCCAAGACCATGAGAAGCCCAGGTGGTATGTTTCTCGAAAAGATTAACCCCGAAGAATTCGATGCCGGTTTTTTCTCCATCCCATCGATGGACGCTATTGCCATGGACCCTCAGCAACGTCAACTCCTAGAGGTAGTTTACGAGTGTCTCGAGAATGCTGGTATCAGTCTCGAGGATGTAGATGGAGCTGCAATTGCTTGTCTTGTGGGATCTTATGCCGTTGGTAAGTGAAGTGAAGCATAGGGAAGTTCAGTTCTCAGGCGTTGAGAGGAGAAGAGCAAAAAGAGAAGAAAAGGGCTGACGTTCCGGACACAGATTATGCAGATATGCAAAACCGTGACCCGGATGATCGAGCACCATCAGTCACTGTCGGTGTGGGGAGAGCGATCCTGAGTAATAGACTCAGTCATTTTCTCAACATCAAAGGACCTAGCATGACCATCGACACTGCGTGCTCGGGAAGTTTGGTCTCTCTAGATGTCGCCTGCCGATATTTGCAAACCAGAGAAGCCGACGGAGCCATCGTGGCTGGATGTAATTTGTATCTCAGGTAAGATTCCCAATCATTACTCCCCGACACCAACTTGACCAAAAATTATACGAGACGATTTAGAACAATCGAGTTTATTATCCAAGATGATTTGGGAGAATCAAGCAACCGACTTTCTTATTCTCCTAAACCTCCTCGAACAATATACTTAATTGTTCTAAACTAGTTCGAATAAACTAAAGTAAAGTACATGCCGGAGAGCAATGCTCCCTTCTCTTATGTTGTGTTGTCTTAGGCGCTTACCGATGATGTTGAGAAAACTGCTAACCACCCACCAGCCCTGAACACAACATGGATTGTAAGTAGCTGCACTTGCCTTGAATAGTCTTTGAAGTTCCCATATATGCCTCGCTGCCGTACGTTCGCTGCGGGAAGAACTCATGCTGACGCCGCGTAGCTGGTGCCATGAAGGGAGCGTCTTCCCTCTCCGGGAAATGCCACACTTTCGATATCAAGGCCGACGGATATATCAAGGCCGAGGGCGTGAATGCCGTCATGCTAAAGCGTCTTGATGATGCTATTCGTGATGGGGATCCCATTCGGGGTGTCATCCGCGGAAGCGCGACCAACAGCGATGGTCGTACTCCAGGAATCGCAAGTCCCAGCTCTGAGGCACAAGCATCTGCTATTCGCGCAGCATATTCCAACGCAGGTATCGCAGACTTCGGCGAGACGACCTATCTCGAGTGTCACGGCACAGGAACACAGGTGCGTTGTTCGTTCGCTAAGGAATTATGTTGTTGTTGAGGTCGTGTTACGATGCTAACCACGCATTTATAGGCCGGCGACCCTACAGAAACCCGCGGAGCCGCAATGTGCTTTGGAGTGTCACGTGATGAACCCCTTATCATCGGCTCTGTACGTCTTTTTCCTTCCCCCACTCACAAAACCCAACCCAACCCAAAGGCTAAACTTACGCGTGCGTGTATCACAGATCAAAAGTAATATTGGTCACTCGGAGCCAGCAGCAGGAATCTCAGGTCTCTTGAAAGCTCTTCTTTCGATCGAAAACGCCACAATCCCTGGGAATCCGACCTTTGTAACCCCCAATCCTAAGAGTAAGCTTGGAATACCCTGGACTTTGCTCTAATTTTGTTGAGTTCTTACTGATGTGTATGTGTAAAACTCAGTTGATTTCAAAGGATTGAACCTCCGTGCAACCAGGACCACGATTCCATGGCCCACAGCCCCATTCCGGAGAGCTAGTATCAATTCATTTGGCTACGGTGGAAGCAATTCGCAGTAGGTTATGCACACTCTCTCTTAGAGAATAGATCTAACCATTTCTCAAAGCGTTGTGGTTGAAGAAGCAGGGATATGGACCAAGTCAAATGGATCAAATCATGTCTCATCTTATCGAAAACTTGAGGATGCTGGCGATTTCTTTGACGACCACGAGACCACGAGCACGAGACCAAACGTCCTCGTCTTCTCAGCAAATGATGAAAACTCCCTCCGTACATATACCAAGACACTGCATGCTCATTTGGAAAACCCAAATGTGAAGGTCAACATGTCAGATTTAAGCTATACCCTTTCAGAACGGAGAACCCATCACTTCAACCGTGCCTATACCATCACCAGTAAGACAGCATTCGACTCAGGCAATCTAGTCTTCGGAAAAAAGAACCCCGATACCCCACGGATTGGATTTATCTTCACCGGTCAAGGTGCACAATGGTCACAGATGGGAAAGCAGCTCGTTAATACGTTCCCTCAGGCGAAGCCACTACTCCAGCATCTTGATTGGGTTCTCCAAAAGACACCAAACCCACCATCTTGGTCATTACTTACCATGCTCATAGACCCCCAGAGTCCTCAATTGTTGCGTCAGCCAGAGTTTTCTCAGCCACTAGTAACGGCTCTTCAACTTGTCCTTCTTGATGTCCTCGAATCTTGGGGCGTTGTTCCACAGGCTGTTGCTGGACATTCATCGGGTGAAATTGCTGCTGCCTATGCTGCTGGTTATTTGAGCAAGGAAGACGCTATCAAAGTAGCTTTCTACAGAGGCCAAGCAGCTGTTCTGGATCCTGAATCAACCAAGCTCGGTGTAGGTATGTTGGCAGCTGGCCTAGGTGCCGAAGAAGCCACAACGTACTTCCATGGACTGGACGACTCCGTTCAAATCGCCTGCTACAACAGTCCACAGAGCATCACAGTCTCTGGATCTCTCACAAGTCTGGAAGAAGTTAAGACTCGACTGTTGGCAGACAATCACTTTGCCCGTATGCTGCAAGTTGATCTGGCTTATCATTCCACGTATATGTCAAAGATTGGTTGTATCTATAAGGATCACCTTGATGCTGATCCTCAGTCGAAGCCAGTGATCGGACATGTTAAGATGTTTTCATCGGTCCTAGGTCGTGAGCTGGATCGGGTTACCGATGCTGCTTATTGGAAATCCAACATGGTTTCGCCCGTTCTGTTTGACCAAGCAGTTCGCGAGATGACTTCCGGACGAGAGGGAGCGAATTTCCTCATTGAGATTGGTCCAAGCGGTGCACTTGCAGGGCCAGTTTCCCAAATAAAGAAACATCTTTCGGACGGGCACGACATTCAATACTGTGCAGCATTGAGCAGAGGCCAGGAGGCTGTCAAATCAACCTTCGATGTTGCCGGACGTCTGTATATTGCAGGGAGTAATGTCAAACTAAGAGTAGTCAACGGACAAACCCCAACTACTCGCCCATCCGTCATCATCGATTTCCCAAATTACGCTTGGAACCACTCAAACAAGTACTGGTATGAAAGCGAGGCGAGTAAAGATTGGCGCTACAGGCTCTTCCCTCATCATGATTTACTTGGGACAAAGATTTTAAGTACTTCATACTATGCTCCAGTTTGGAAGAAGGCGCTGGCGGTGGACGACTTGCCGTGGCTGAAGGATCACAAGGTGGGTTTTAAGTTTAAAATCAATGAGCCATGCTGATAAAATATAGATGGGCCCAGAAATTGTTTTCCCTGCTGCGGCTTTCATGGCAATGGGTATTGAGGCTATGAGTCAAGTTTCGCAGGCACTTAATATTCTTGAAGGCAAACCAGTCCCAAAAAGCCCACGCTATCGTGTTCGAAATTCGACCTTCCCCAAGGCTCTTGTTTTAGAGCCAGGAAAAAAGAAGAATATTATGCTCAGTCTTGCTGCACGTCCCGGCATCAAGGATTCTTGGCACGAGTTTAAGGTGTTCTCCTTAACAGATGACATCTGGGTAGAGAACTGCCGAGGACTCGTCCGAATCGAAGAAAATGACCAAAAAGGTAAAATCACCCTCTCCATCATTCAGTTTGTCCTTATTGACATTTATTTAGTTGCCCCTCAAGGTGTTTTGTCTCCTCTCACTCACAGTGTATCCGGCAAATTGTGGTACAAGGTAAGTTCTTCATAATCACTATTGAAGATAGTGCTGATTTGTATTAAAGGCGATGGAAGACGCCGGCTATGGTTTTGGTCCATTGTTCCAAAAGCATTTGGAGACAGAATCTGTTCCAGGTAGCCGTAGCTCCCGCTCGATCGTTGATTTATCAGAACCACCATCTGTCAACGACCAATCATTTTACCCAATGCATCCAGCATCTATTGATGGATGCTTGCAAACTTGTGCCCCTGGCTTATGGAATGGCAACCGGAGCGGTGTAAATGCTGTTCTGATTCCTGCGATCATTGACGATGTTCTTATCTGCCCCAACGAGAGCTTAGTAACCAGCGGTATGTCCTTGAGCTCTTCACGATATGTTGGCATTGGACGCCCCGAAGAGACCCGGAATTATATGTCCAATGCCACTGTCTTCGATCAAATCACTGGTAGGATGCTCTTTCAAGTTCAAGGCCTGAGATTTCACAAGCTTGAGACAAGCGAGAATTCGTACGCAGCTCATAAATTCGGTCGTCTTAGCTGGAAGCCTGATGTTACCTTCATCTCCCAAGCTGGACTTTCGAAAGTCGTCAATGAGTCCTCTGATGCAATTCAGGACGCCATCGATCTTGTTGCCCACAAATTCCCCAATGTCAGAATTGCCGAAGTGAACATGATTCCAAATGACAGCTCTAGTCTTTGGGTCGACGGCCTTTTGGCTGGGAGAGAAGTAAGAGGAGCTTACAAGCATTGTAACTTCACTTCCATCGATGCTGCTGCATTGGTTTTGGCCCAAGAGAAATACCAGTCAGAAGCAAATGTGGAATTTGGCGTGCTTGATGTAAATCAAGAGTTAAGTGAGTCGCAATTGGATTCTGACTGTGATCTTGTCATTGCTCGATTTGTAAGACCACCTTTCGCCCTGTCACCTCATCCATTACCCTAGCGTTTCTAGGACAACTACAAGAAATTCTCTCCGAGAATGTTTAGGAGAGCGAAAAAGCCCAGCTTCTGATTCTGCTAAATCATCTTGGAGAATATTTACAATTGTCCTAGACAGTTACAATATAGCACGCCACTGTACTGACTTTGTATATAGGAAAAAGTGCCATCCAACTTGAACAATGCCATCAAGAATTGCAAAACTACACTGAAGAGCGGTGGATACTTATTAGTCATATTGGATTCTGCTGCCACAGGCTCGGATGTTTTCGACATAATGTCATCCACTGGATTTGTCGATCCACGCAATATCTCCACGAATGCGTATCTCACCACACTCGCTGGTGATGCTTTGATATCAACACCCATCCGCAGCATTAGCTTGGTTCATCTGTCGCCTACTTCAGAGATCAAGACTCAAATCAAATCAGAACTCGAAACTTTTGGCTATGAAATCACCGACTATGAACTGCCCGTTGAGAATCTCCCAATGAATGGCCCTGTTCTTGTACTAGATGATTTATCCTCTGCCATACTCCCAGGCATGTCAGAGAGTCAGTGGCAAGCATTCAAGACCATTACCACTCTAGGTAAGCGCATTCTCTGGGTCACCGAAGGCTCTCAGCTCAATATTATTAAACCCGAAAACGCCATGATTCACGGTTTGGCAAGGACAATCCGTGCCGAAGACCCAAGCATCAGTATAACAACATTAGATGTAGGGTATGGCTCTGGAAAAGACATCATCTCGTCGATTGCCGCAATTTTCAAATTTTTGGAGAAGCCAAGCTCGAAGACTCACGTCGATCATGAATTCGTTGAGAGAGATGGCATTATCCACATCAGCAGAGTCCTTCCTGACAATCAAGTCAACAAAGCCGTGAAAGATGAAGCCTATGGCGCTGACTTAGTCGAGACATCAATCCATGATGCAGATGTCACTGTGAGGCTTATTTGCGAGCGCTTAGGCACGCTTGACTCTCTTTGCTACGCCGAGATTGGTTCCAAGGAACTCCCACTTGAGGACAATAAAGTCGAGGTTGATATCGCCACAGCCGGCTTGAACTTCAAAGATGTTGCAGTTACCATGGGTATTGTGCCAGAGAACCAGCATCTGCTTGGACTCGAAGGTGCTGGGACCATTAGACGAGCTGGAAGTACATCTTACAAAGTTGGCCAGCGAGTTCTGGTTTTCGAGAAGGGGACTTTCGCCAACCGCATTATTGCCACCACAGAGCGTGTCTACCCCATCCCTGACTCAATGACTTTCGAGGAAGCTGCCACTTTGGCTAGTGTGTACCTGGTCTCCATCTACAGTCTTTGGGATCTCTCTAATACCCAAAAGGGCCAGCGCGTTCTCATTCACTCTGCTACCGGTGGTTTGGGCATAGCTTGCATCCAGCTTTGCAAGTATATTGGTGCTGAGGTCTTTGTAACGTGTGGAAATGATGAGAAACGAAAATACCTCATTGAAAAATGGGGGATCCCGGCTAACAATATATTGTGGGTGTTCTGCGAGTTATCTTTTCCTCTTCCGGGTTATTTTAGGAGGACTGAAACATGGTTTTCTCCTCAGACAACCCATTTCCTCTTCTTATATCCATGTCTACCTTGTTCCTCCCCTCCACGCCCCCTTTCTTCTTCGATTTTGTACAATCACAAACATTGTCCTATAGCACTCAAAAGAATTAAGAAACTACCTTTTTCGTTCGTCAGACCTTTTCGACAAACGATTAAACTAAACGAATGATTTATCGAGACGGACTCAGAGAATCGTTCGTTTGGTTTAGTGACTCCCCTATTTCCTCCTTCTCCTTGTTCCTTCTCAAGCATACTTCTAAAAATGGCAACACTGACTTCGGGATCATTTACAGTCATTCACGATCTACCGCATTTGCTGCAGAGCTCATGAACGCAACCAATAACCAAGGAGTGGATGTAATTATTAACTCACTTACGTATGCAACCTTTACCTTTGTTTGCCCTTTAAGCTCCTCTTTTTATTGATCGGGAGCATTCTATCCTTACTCATAGCTCCCGGTTCTCAAGTCAAAGAGAAATACACCTGCTAATTTTCTTGCAGTGGTGACCTTCTCGAGGAATCATGGCGCTGCATTCGTGAAGGAGGAACAATGGTTGAGCTTGGAAAGAAAGATATGCTTGACAGGAATTACCTTCCCATGGAGCCATTCGGACGCAATGCATCCTACAGATGTTTTGATATGGCTCACAAGCATGTCTCTGATACCCTTATTGCTCGGTTAGTTCAAATTCTTTCATGAAACACACCTTAAAAACTGACATGCTCTAGTCTTTTGAAGCAACTCATGACTTTAGTAGAGGGAGGACACGTCAAGCCAATTGCTCCAATCAAGGTCTTGCCATTCGAGGGGATCTCTGAGGCTTTCCGGTATATGCGTGGTTCTAACCACATCGGAAAAATCGTCATCTCTAATGGAACCCAAACGCATATTAAGGTTCCTGTCCGACCAGCAGCTCGCACTTTCAAACTCCGCGGTGATGCTTCCTACCTCATTGTTGGTGGATTGAAGGGTCTCTGTGGAAGCCTCGCAATTGAACTCGCCAAACAAGGAGCGAAGAACTTAGTTATTCTCGCAAGAAGCGGTTACGATGACAAGATGTCTGAAGCTGCGATCCACAACATCAAAGCACAAGGATGCGATGTCGACTTAATGAAAGGAGACGTCAGCAATCTTGAAGATATCCGCCGGGTTTTCAAAGAGGCATCGCTGCCAATCGGCGGGGTCATTCAAGGAGCAATGGTTCTCAGAGTAAGCATATATCCTCCGTATCAACATTTTTAAATAAGAGTCTAACGCTTTTTATAGGATAAATTCTACTCCGACATGACACACCAAGATTATCACGATGTCATAACGTGTAAACTAGCAGGAACGTGGAACCTCCACAACGTTGCTCTAGAACAGAACCTTACTCTTGACTTCTTCACCATGCTCTCATCCATATCCGGTGTAGTCGGACAGAAAGGTCAAGCAAATTATGCAGCTGCAAACGCCTTCCTCGATGCCTTCTCCGTCTACCGCCGCTCTCTCGGTCTCCAAGCCAATTCCATCGACCTTGGGGCTGTCGAGGAAGTCGGTTACATTAGCCGCAATTCCGACCTTTTGCAGATCTTTGATCCCACGACCTGGATGCCGATCAATGAGGCTTTGTTCCACAAGATTGTTCAGTATTCTATCATGCAGCAAATCACACCTATCAATCTCGAATCTGCGTCACAACTTATTTCTGGAATCGCCATTCCTCTCGGCGATAAATCGGGTCTTCTCGCTGATGCACGATTCGCTGGTCTCGCCTTCGGTTCCACTCAAACTGGAGCCTCAGATAGTAAGGACGGATCGAAGGAGATGCAGACGCTTTCCATCCTCCTCAAATCCAAAGCCGACGCCACTAAGATTCTCGCGGCGACTGTTGATGTTGTGAACCTCCAATTTATGGTCGCTCTTAGACTTAGCGAGCCTATGGAACCTGCGAAGCCGCTGAGCTCTTACGGACTTGACTCCTTGGCGGCAGTGGAGCTGAGAAACTGGTTGAGGATGGAACTTGGAGCTGAAGTTACGGTTTTGGATATCACTAATGCGAAGAGTTTGATTAGTTTATGTGAGAAGATTGCTAAGAAGATTGTTATTAGTTAGAGAGTTGGAAGTTAAACTGGGGGTTGGAAGCTAGATTGTTCGTAGATAAACGAGAATAGATTGGTATAGAACTTAGACCAGAGCAGCTAGCTACCTTAGCCACAGGTATAAAACATAAGAAGCGAGCAGGGCCTTCGGGGTTGTTGAGAGTTCTTGTCTCCTGACTTTCGTGTTTCAACCGAGCAATGGAGGATACTTTTTAAGGTTCTCTCTCTTAGCTTTGCCTTTTAGTAACATTAGGAAAATTTATAAGATCACCATTTGCACGTTAGCTGTGGTCTGTGGCCTTCTAGCCCTGGTGGTCCTGAACATGAATTTGGTTGTGAAGCTTCACAGGCTCACTGTAACATGGGTAGGAAATTGGATGAAGAAATCCAACAAAGATATCTAACGACTCTAGAAACTCTCGAAAAATAAATTACTAGCGAGTAAAACACCCGAAGAGAAATTGGAAACACGTGGACCAAATAAGAAGATGGTGATTAATGCTGGTAAGCGAGCCGGAAGAAAAGCCTCAAAACTTCAATTCTACTGTTGATGAAAGATGGCTCCCACTTCAACGAGATATACAGTCTGCCTTTCGGGGTAGATGGTCACAAATTATTGACTTGTGGGGAAAAGAAACGAATGGATTGTTCCGGTATACCAGGCCGATAATTCGCTTCAAATAATGCCTCAACTTCAAACCACAAACAAGTCGAACAGCAACTCTACAATCGCAAAAACCATCACGCGCGGACACTACCAAATGGTAGATTTCATAGCAATACAACAATCAACGCTCCTCCGAAACAACCTCCTCACTTTCATCAACTCACCCAAAATCGAGGAAACGAGCCAACGAGCCCCACTAGTAGGCTATTTTACGGCTTCACCCCGACTTCCCTAGGAACAAGTAGAACATTGCTGGACCTTCCTCCTCCTCACCCCCATGAATGCTTCTCCATATGTCCCACAAACCACGGCGAATTTTCTCATAAGAACCTCCAAGTACAAAAACCCCAATCCTACCCACCCATACACCTACAACATCCGATTCAGCAGTTTTCTCACCAGTACCTCCCCCCTTCCCGTTCATAGAACAGAATACATTCTAGAGCTGAGCTTTAACTACGAGGACCAAGCTGCAGTTCCAAATTGGGGATGGCAGAATATAGGAGGGTGTGCGCGGAGGCTTTTGCCGGGATGGTATTTCCAGTCGTCTTCTACAAGTCCGAACGAGTGGGAGAAGGTCAATTTTGATCCTATTCATGACAGTTAGGGGTATAATTGTGAGGTTAGAAAGTAGTGTGGGTGGTGATTCTTTCGTGTGAGAACACTGTCCAGGGAGAAGCGTAGATGTGTTCGACGATGTTAAGCAAGTTCTCGGAGTAACAAGAAGTAGAATGACAAAATAAGTAGATAGAGAATAAAAACATGAATGCAAAACATATTTCTTGAAAGGCACCCTACCTATTATTCTTCCAACTTGTTCCAAGTGTAATTTCAAGCGAAGGATGGGATAATTCAAGGAGATTATGCTCGACTCTTGTGAGGTAGGCGAACAAACATTGGTGACTCAGATATAAAGAAATGAATGGATCATTCTAGCAGACCGAATCGATCGCTCCTTTACTCAAAATAAAACCCAGAGCACGACAGCAGAACAATCGCACGCAAGGGAAATTGTCACCCCAAAACACAGGAGGGAAAAAGACGATAAAAAACACTACATGGCAAACCCATTCCACACACCATACGGCGATACTGGGGCAAACCCTATGCGAAACTACTTATTGACACTCATCAACTCCCCAAACATCCTACATCCTCAGCAAAACTTCCCAGTTCCAGGATATTTCTCCCCTCAACCCCCCCTTCCGGCCCCTTGGGCAACACATAGCTGGTCAGACCCCCCAATCACTCTCCGTCCTATCCACCCCGTCCATTCCGTCACCCCAGCACTCACAGTCCACCATCTTGTCTCGACTTCCTCAAACACCAACACCAATTACCCATACAACTACAAGATAGCCCTCACTGCTTTCGGCACTACCAATCGGTCCACCAATCCAGGAGAAGAACGCTTTTTGTGTTTCGAAACCAATGCCATACCCATCAACTCCCCCTTTCTCGTAACGGAATGGGGTGTAGACATACTCTTCGACTACTATGGACAAAATCCGGTCCCGAATTGGAGATGGCAAGATATCGCGAGGTTTTCTCAAGAAGTTTTGAGATTCTATTTTACTCCTTCTCCGGATGGAACGTGGAGGAGGAATTTCTTTCTCCCTAGGGGTGGACGCAGAACACCATACAGATGCGAGGCTAGGGAGTGGATTGGGTATTGGTGAAATCTTTCTTAGTGTGAAGTGCATAGTAGAGGTGGTTGACGTGATGTTCAGCGCGTGGTGTGTGTTTTGGGAGAAACCTAAAAAATGCCTGCGGATGTTCCTAATGGAAACAAATCAGAGTATAAACTGGGCAGAAAACGAATGAATCAAATTCTAATTCCAAAATCAAAGCACAAGAGTAGATAAAACAAAAATCTAGACACACCGAAGCCCAAACTTCCATCGACAGAAAGTGATTGATCTAGCTGGATCTAGCTTCTACCCCCTTTCATTAAGCGGAAACAAGCGAATAGGAGCAAGGAAATCAAGGATTAAAAACCAAGTCCAACCCCCAATTCAAAGCCACAACATCTACAACTTCCCTAGGAAAGAAAACACACACAGAACGACATGGCCAACAACCCCCTCCGCAATCCCCTTCTAACCTACATCACCTCCCCCCATTTCCTCCACCTCCCCCAACCATATCTCCAACCCCAATACTTCCGTCCCAGCTCCCCCGCCTCAACTTGCCATCACAGTCACGTATACTCCATCACCCTTCCCACCAACAATCAAACTCGGGACATCCTCGAGATCGCATCCTATCCCCGCAATTCTTCGCACCACGCATACAGACTACGCTTTAGTAGCACATCTCTTCACTCCTGGAGCTTATCATACACCCTCGAAATGAGCTTCAACAACCCCGTGGCTTCGAATTGGAGCTGGTTCCAATTTGTGCAGTTTGTGAGATGGATTGTGGGATGCTCTTTTTATTGTAGCCCGAATGGGGCATACACAAGGATTTATTGGCCTAGTGGTGTTTGGTTTGGGGGATATGGTTGGTATGGGTGTGTGGTTAGAGAGTGATGAGTGAGGGATAGGTTGTGTGTTTGAGTGACGAGGTGATTGTGTCGACGATGATGTTGACCAGAAAGCGAGAGAATGAGAAATTATTTCTGGAATCCAAACTCCAACCCAGATCTAAAAGAGAGAAGAAAAAACAGACCACAAGAATAAATGACTATACCAAGGAGTCTATCAAATTAATAATAGAACAAAGAAGAATGACCTTGATAACCGAAACAAAACAGACGGCAAGCAAAATAACCCTCGCAATCCCATTTAAAACATCAAACAAGCCAAAACACTAAATTGCGCATCGAAAACTCCCTTTAACTCCAACTTCTGAACAAAAACGCGAGATGGATAGAATAGAAAAATGAAAGAAAGCGAAACTTAGCAAGTAGAAAGAAAAACCAGAAACCCATACTTTGTGGGTAGTATTTATACGCAAAACCCTTAGATAAATGATGTTATTTGTTGACAGTGTCCATCGAGTCCCTTTCCTGTTGACTCGCCTGGAAATTGATTGATGACCCCAACCCCTTGTCCAATCTATCCAGAGAAGTAAGGAAACCCTGATAAATGTTGACGCAGGGTCAACAAACAAAACCCTGAATAAATGATGATTATCGGTGCTATATGTTGACTTTAGCCATCCACTCCTTTTCCGTTGACCTCTTCTAGGAAATGTGAGGTGACTTTCTCTCTTATCTTGCCTGTCTCAAGGTGCAATGAACCCCCAAATAAATATTGACTAACATCTTTTAACAAGACTGACCTCTGGACACTCCCCACAAAGTTGACAACCAGGAATTCGCCGCAGCACCCAGGACTACCCCCGTGACCGTAACATCGCCAAAGAAGACTCAACAGTGAGGCATGAACAATGACAAAAAGTGACTCATCCCATCCTAAACCACAACCCGCGTAAACTTCCAACTCCCAAAAATCACCACCACAAACTCACAACCTCCCAAACCCCGCGAATAGTCACTTCCCTTCCCTAGAACATGCTGCTTTTACACCTCCCTCCCCCTCCCCAAAACCACACTCTCAAAATCCCAACAAATAAGCAGTAATACCACCCTCAAATATGCATCCCGCATCTCAGCCTCACAATCAGCGTCGAGTCTAGATTAACAAGTGACTCAACCAAGGAAGATGACGAAAAAAATGGGGCGTAAGAAAGAAAAGGCATCAACACCACGCAACCCTACTCGCCACTTCTTTATCACCCCTCACTCCCTCCTACATTCCTTGTAGACGTCGTGACACCCAGTGGCCTTGCCCTTGGTGACGGAAAGGAAGGAAAGGAGGAAGGCATCAACACAACCCATCCCTCCTCGCATAACCAGGGCTAGAACCTACCACCCACAATCCACACACACAAACCCCCTATCAATCTATCCCCCAAGCTATCCCCAGTCCAGCAAGTCAAAAAAGTGGCAGAAACACATGCTCTCCTCCTTACCACCTCGTTTCAGTTGTAGACAACGAGTCCTTGTCTTGTACTCTCGGTTGCGGGAAGAACCGAGGAACGAGTATCATCCCTTCTTCTTGAGGCTCTGCACGCTGTGCATGATATAGTGGGGTAGCTCCGTTTTGTTTCCCAGTTTGATAGACATTTGACTTTCGTAGCTGATTTGAGGCTCTGCTTAAAAAGTGGTCTTTTGGGGGTTATTTTTATTTCCTTTGCTTTGATGAATTCGATTGGATTTGTAGGAAGGGAAGTAAAGTAAAGGATTGAAACGAAACATTGCCTGGTCTAAGCTCCAAAGACGCGTAGAAAGATAAACAAAAGACTAAGCACTGACATGTTTCCAGCCTTCAACGGAGTTACCCCCTACGGAGTAAGTTTTGTTTCTATGTCTCCCAGAAACACTCGGTAAATACGTCTACCGAGTATCATCTGATGTTTAAACCCCTCCGGAGCTTCAACATCGCGCGTTCGATTCAGTAGCCTATTATTGCACAGACAGAGACACCTCACTCACTTGATAAGGCTCTGGCGATAAGAAAATAGCTTTGTTCACTCAAAACCTTTGTGGCTTGGTGAAATAATTAAAACAAAGCGACTCATTGGTCAGAAACTCTCTGGTGAGTCAGAAGGCTGTGAAGGCAGAAATAGAGGTGGTTGGTAGATATCGCACTCGTACAAGGACAAACAGGCTTTTTGAATACACAAATGATGGTCATCATAGGGTATAAATCCCAAGGATCGGCGATATGGCTCACAAGAGCTGAAATCGATGACTCCAACCCGGGTCATCGGACAAAACCATTGTGAAGTGCGAATAATTAAAGAGGCTGGGTATCCCGATTCCAAACAGGTAGACCTCGCTTTCCTCCTCGAGAACGGGAAACCCTGTAATATTTAGATTCCCCGACCTCAAGAAGGGTGGCAAAACCATGGAAACAAATGGAATAAAACCCCGGCTGACAAATACACGAGAAACGCGTCCTCTTTCTTGATGGCAAAACGAAGAACACTGGTGAGGCAAAAAGGAAAGCAAAATGAAAGTTGAAACGGAGATACAAAAGAA
Source organism: Hymenoscyphus fructigenus (assembly GCA_001414455.1). Lineage (NCBI taxonomy): Eukaryota > Fungi > Ascomycota > Leotiomycetes > Helotiales > Helotiaceae > Hymenoscyphus > Hymenoscyphus fructigenus. The sequence continues at coordinate 49,902 of LKUV01000191.1, read as the reverse complement.
ACTCCGTGTAATCCGAGAGGAAACTACTTACCTTGAAGAAACGGCATGGAGATCCTTGTGAAGGAGGCGAACTCCTGTCTTGGTACTTGTCTGGACCCCTGCATATTGACATCGTGCAACCTTCCAGTCATCCTTACACGTGACTTACATGACTTTTCCAATCTCTCTGCCAATAAAGGGGTGAGATGATGTTGTGTGACTCAAACTGTTGAAATATCAGAATGAAGCACACACAGCCGTAAGGCGAAAGACAAAAATATTTGACTTAGAAGTTTGATCAACTTTTCTTGTCGAATTGATGGCACCCCCTTCTTTTTGTGATGAAGCTAGGGATGGGAAAGACCATGGATTTATGTCTCATACGAGGCTGACAGGTAATTGTTATCACTTTTGCGATGGCCTTCTTATTGGCCATGTATGTGACACTTAAGCGCGCCGCAATATCTGATGACCTCGTACAACAACAAGGGGGGCTGGACGCGCCGAAGGCGACCCTTCCTCGCTTTGGAAAAACCAGACAAACATTATCGGCCAGTGTTTCCTCCTTCGGCAGTCCATAAAGTCCATCGGAGGCGGCAAGCTCCATTGTGAATGTTTCCCAGCAGCTTCGGGAAAGTCTGTTCACGCAACCTTGACTGCTCGGTGGAATTGTTGGAATCCTTGGCTAAAATTGCTGGGGACTTCTTCGGAGGAGCCCATGACATGGCATGGGCATTTGGGACGATTCTGGAATACCCCGGAATCCTGTAATGCCCGCTGCCTGCTCGCAGCTTGACCCACCCGATCCAACGGTTCTGAAGTTCGTGCCCTTTTCTGCTTTTCTGCCACTTTCACCATCCACATTTGAATTTTGGAATTTTGAAAAATACCCATATTTTGGAAAGGAAATGTGCGAAGATGGATCCAATACGACGTCATCGCGCTGGCAACGAACATATTCTACCTCTACTTCGAGTACACGTGTGCAGAAGGAGCGCGGAAGTGAACATTTTGATGCCATGTATGCGGGCTTGCTGTCCGTGTTATCTGGTTGCATGGCCGCAAGAGTCTTGTCCAATCTGAACTTCTCCATGGCGCCCTCCAGCTCGAGCGGGAGCAGGCGTGGCTGCACGCAGGGGATGTTTTGTGGCACGATCCTGTACAACGTGGGAACCACCAGGATGACTTTTCCACTTTCCGCGAATGAAATGTCGGAGGATATGCAGGTCTCTGGTTCTTCCGACCTATTTTGATGCAAACAGAGCAACACATATCAAGGCATAACTGGACAGCGTTGTCCTGCTAGAGAAGAAAGCAGCGATGGAAAGAGTCGGTGTACTGACCGCTGGGCCAAGAACGGGAGGGCAAAACCCTGAGGAGGTAATAACGGGATACGAAGGGATATATATCAAAAAGGCTGGGAAGATGAAAACTCTGCAAATTGAGGTCCAGGGAGAAGGGTGATGTTCCCTGAAGACAAAACGGCAGAACAAAGTCCAGTTGCCCCATCGAGCGATTTTGGCAAATGACACAACCGCGCCACGGACCAGCGGGCGGACAGCGTTATCGTTGACCCTTGGGGGGTGGCTGGCAAAAGGAGGAAGAGCCTCTCAGTGCGCACTGGAGCCTCAGATGCAGCATTGTAGCCTCAGAAAAAGACGAGGCTGGAGAGGGTGTGATGAGGCTGCCCATGCTGGATATATCTGATATCGAATAATGGTGCACTTCCGTCTCGGGATTGGTTTCCAAGCAAGCAAGGGGAACAGACCACACAGACTTGCATCATCAGCCAGCATCTGCAGGTGTTCATCTGCGTGCGTACGGGAAGGCGAGCCTTGATATGCCCTAAATCAAGGCTACCCGAGAGTGCATCGATAGCCTGTAGCGGCAGCCTTCCGGTACCCATTTCAGGGCGTGATGATATGCTGGCGCACTGATTTGCAACGCTATCGTAGCGCTACTGCAGTAGTTGGGACGCGCGAAGCAGTATAGCAAAGCGCACATGAACCCGTTCCTTGGTGTTGAGTTGTCGATGATTCAAGGACCAAAGGAGAGAATTTCCTGAAGTTGGAATAAAATGGTACCGTGACGGGAATGATCAAAGCCGTTTGGCGCATCTCAAACTCGGAGTTCGATGGAGGTCATGGGCTGGAGAAACATGGTATGACCGACTGTGGTTGTGAGGAGAAACAGGTTGCAATTCGTCAAAGACGCAAGGATGTGACGAAGAGGTGTGGTTCGCGTGAGACTCTCCAAAAGCTCCCCCCTGAAAATGCATCCGCTAAGCTCGATCCAGTCTCGGCTATCACCTGACGAGCCTGGATTGCTCTTTCAATTTTGGCTGTGAGAGGTTGAGCAGCCGCTGGATAAAGTGATGGGAATCAATCGTCTATAAAAAAAGCAGTCACGGCGACATTGTTGACGACCTCCGCCTCCCTATTCAGTTGATTCCGACTGCAGCCCAGTTAGTCCAATATAATGACTATTTTGGTTGACACTATTCTTACCTACACTTTCAGCCTTTTCTTACCTGCCAGGCCATAGAAGAGGGTGTGCTCTCCGCGGGCCAATGTTCGAATGCAGTGAAGACTTTTGCGATTGAGAGCGTCAGCCTCCAAACAACCTAGATTAATAACCTTGTAGTCAGTCATCATGAGGTGAGAATTGAGGGAAAGATAACCCCATCCTTACCCGTCCTGAGATTGTGGATGGTCAGAAAATGGTTATGACCATGCGACGATAGCCTGGTTTTGAATCCTCCCACTCTTTCGCCCCTCAATTGGCGATATCTTCAAACGCGACCCCTCCTCCAGTGTCGTCAACCCCCTCTATTTTCCCCTCCTCCCACTCCACATCCCCTCCACATCCCCTCCATTTCTGCTTGTGACACCCACGCCACAGCTCGCTTTCTCTATGGACGCTATCAATGCAAAGCAGCTGCACGCACATTTCTAGCCCCTCCTGCCCCTCTCACTAGGAGGTCTCTAAATAAACCCCCTCTTTACGACGGGAATCGATTGCAGGTCACTGCGGCATGTTCTGCAGCTCTTCTTAGCTCTTACAGTAAGAAAGACACCCTCCATCAGCGTTCCCCTTCCCAGCACTACACGAGATCTACACCCGACACTCGTATGTGACCGGCCGAACCCGTCTTGACGACTTCCAGGAACACATTAGGCTGGAAGCAAAGCAGAGGCACATCAGAGGCACATCAGAGGCACCTCATCCTTCTTCATATATTTCGTACTCCCTTTTTCGTACGTGTGCGACGACGCTGCAACCTTCCCACGCGTAGCGCATCTGCAATCAATGCTGGACGTGTCCGTTGGCACCAAATCCACACATAATATACCGTCTTGTGTCCCTGATTGAGGCAGCGTGGACTTTCGACCAAAGGATCGCTCTCAAGGATCCCAAGAAAGAGGAGCACCTTGAACACTGGACCGGACTGGAACGCAACACCAAAACACCAAATACCAGACCATAACCACCAAAGGAATCCAGAGGAAGCAGGAACCAAAGAATCCCAATTCGCATCCCAACTTGCTCTCGCCTGACCTCAGCCCTCATCGGCCAGCCCTTCATCGCCAAACTCACCCGGCTAATACGATTCGCTGAGAATTGTTTGGTCGCATCGACTCGCATCTCAGCCTCTGAAGAGCCAGCAGAGGTTTGAATAGGCTCGAAAAGAGAGGCCCTTGCTTTTAGAAGCTGTCGCTGGCCATTCCGCGGTCCCAACTTCACCCACGGCCTCCAATTCGTTCTCCAATTCAACAAGTCAAGCCCTAATCCATTGCCCTCGCTCATCGCCACGCTGAACACGCTGAACACGCTTTTTCCAATTGTGAGTCAAGCGCACAGATTTGGTGCACAGTGCCCCTCCATACATATACATATCATTATCTCTCATCGTCGCATCACCACCCAATCTCGCGATATCACGACTTCGCCGTCAACCAAACCAACATCCGCCATCCGCCATCCGCGCCCCATACCCATACCCATACCCATAACCTTTGACTCAGTTCGGGACGATTCGTCGCGGCAACGTCACTGCCTTCCGAGTCGCCTCTTGAACCTCATTGCCGGTACGGACGGAGATATCAACGAGGAAGATTCTGATCGTCCGAGTGTTCTGTCCTGTCTCTCTTCAATTTCGCTTCCCACTTCAACCATGGCTCAAGTTGCACCGGCTCCAGCAGCTCCAGCATGAATCAGGGGCCCTCGTTGCACACCTCGAAAAAAGTCACCACCAAGAAAGTTGAAGCGCACGCTCGTAAGTACCCTCGTTTAGCACCATTTTAGCACTCGTTTAGCCCCTTTTGCCCTCTCGAGCCTCCTCGGTCGGCTTCGTTTCCTGTCTCCGTCCCTGAACTCCCGGGCCCTTTGTGACTCGGTGTCCACTGAAGTTCGAGGGCGTTTCTAGGGTGTCCCAGGGCTTGCAAGCCCCCTCAGGGCCCCCTTGATCAACAGTGGATTTGCGAGACACCGCCTTTGATGGAGCAAATCCCCTTTCACGCCCAAGATAGCTGCCCAACCTCGAGGGCCGAAGTTCTGCGCAGCACATTCCAGAAGGCGCTGTGTCTCATCCCCCAATCAAAAAACGGATATTTCTGGGATGATCTAGGATTACTCCACGGCCCCTGTTCGCTGACCCATTTACAGTCATCGCCCCCTGGCACCACCCTTGCGCACGCCAACGCACTTGAACGCACCGAAAAGCAGCACCGAGTTAAATTTCCCACCCACACACCAGAACACTGACAGTTAAATATCATCTCCCCCCAGCCACCAGAACTTTCGAGTCTTCGACATCAACGAACACAAATCTTTCGATCCAACCGCTTACCACAACGATTACCAATACGTCATCGAGCCGGAATCGACCTGCTCATTCTCGAATCTTCGAAGCCGACCCCGATCGACTTCAACACCAATTTCAACGACTTCCTCTCGAAGGAATTCTCATCGACCAGTTCTTGACATGTACGGATCAACGACACAGGTTTCCTCCTTCTCTCGTACCGACTACATACCACGGTGACGGGCTCGTCACATCCTCCAGCGCCACGATTTAGGGCGCGTTCGACTCTTTTCCTTTTCCTTTTATTTGGGTATCTGCGGGACATTTTAGAAAGCAGGATACCATGAACAACTACTCATCATACAACACGCCTCCCGCGCATGCGGGGGCTGGATACTACGGATTCAGCGCGACTCCATCGCCTGCTGGATCACCATCCGGAGGAGCCCATGGATTTTATCCACCACGAACGGGACCTTCGACACGACACCACCACTCACGACACACTTCATCTGGGGACGCGTATGGATATACACAATCCCCAAGAGCGTTCTCCCCCAGGTACAACTCCAAAGGAGATTACGCGACTGCTGCCAATGTGAGTCGAAAAAACAGTTCTTGGTCCGGTCCGCGTCATGAGCCGAAGCAGCGGCGCAGTTCTTTCTCCTATCGAGCCTCTCATGGGGATTCCGACGAGGACGATTATGAATTTATTGAACATGTGGTGGATGGTGTTCTCTACCGAAGAGCCCGGCGGCCGACAAAGCCAACTTTCAATTATCGTGGTGGGCATGGCACTGATTACTATTACTCTCAGGGCTATTATGAAAAGGATGAACCTGAGGAACAATACCAACCCTCACCAAGAAGACGTCGACAATCATCGTCGACACCACAACGACCACCTCCTACGCGCGCGGCCGCGCCAAAGAAACCGCCACCAACACCAAAGGCCACCGACGCTGACGCCCGTAAGCATCGCATTCCTCCCGGATACTCGCTCAAGAACTGGGATCCTTCGGAAGAACCCATTATGCTTTTGGGCAGTGTCTTCGATGCCAACAGTCTCGGAAAATGGGTTTACGACTGGACAGTCTACCACCATGGACCCGCGACCCCAATTGCTGACATGGCCGGTGAACTCTGGTTGCTTTTAATCCAACTAGCCGGCAAGGTTAAGCGCGCGGAAGAATGCATGCCACGCATTCGAAAGGAAGAGAATAGAGAGATGGTGGAAGACTTCATCGAATCCGGGGAGCGATTGACCGATAAGCTGAAGAAGCTTTTGAAGGCCTGCGAAACACCAATGCTCAAGGCAGGCAAGAAAGGAGGAAGAGAGCAAGCGCAATTAGGCAAGAACGCCGGTACCGAGTTCGTCGACTCCATCTTCGGACGCGATCGCCAACTCGAGCAAACCGAAAAGTTCATGGCTTCCATCCGCCTCTGGAACTTGCGATTCGACGCCAACTGCGAGGATATCTTGCGCAGACCGGGACAATAGAGTCCTTGAAGAAGCAAAAAAACTACATAACATAACACAAAAAACAACATTTGCAGATATCTGCACACAAATGATCTGGGAGAGATGCAGAGAATTCGCACCCCCACGACCCCAAACATGGAGGAGAGAAAGATGGCAGACAGAAAGAACATGGGAGCAGGAGTTTTCTGTCTTGCTAAAGTTCGACATTGCGTTTTTTCGATTTTATTTTTTGACTTTCTCTTACTGGGCTACTCTACGATACCCCTCCGCTGCGTTTCTAGATGAATATGGCGAACGACATTTCATTTGGTGGGTGTAAAAATAATTTTTTTTTGCTTTTTGCTTTTTGAAAGAAGGGGCAAATGAGGAGCAATCCTTTTTAGAGATCAACGGAATCACACAAGGGAAAAGAAAAGTTTGGTCTGGCTCCTTTTTTTACTTTTTTCGAGCTGAGATGGAATGGGACCAAGTTTATCCACGGAGATACTCGGGGAATAATGATGGGGCGCATCGTATGGGTTGCATTTATTTTTGATATGGAGAATGATGGATGGGTGAATGGGGACACCTTTTTGTAATTGTAGTTGGCACCTTTAAGTTCTTGATCTTTTTGATGGGGTGGTTCTTGTTTGCATTTTTTCGCGCGCTCGTCTGGTTGGCTGGTTCACGGGGGTTCTTGCGAGGAGAAAGATTCAATTATATACCCTTATCTTTTTTATATCTTTACTGCTATGCTTGATTGTGATTGCTTTCTCCTCTTTAAACTCATCAGATCTTTTACTCTCCTGCCCTTTTCAAGAATTCGTGTAAAATGTCTTTACTTACCCACCCTATCCAATAATCAAATCATCCCATTTTCAAACCAATCACCACCCCCCTCTCCTCACAGCCGTGATTTGCTCAAAAATAGAAATATATCCCCTCGCACATTCTTTCACGTAGGAAAGCGACAAATGTGCGAGTCGGTGGGACATGTGAATCCCTCGTGGCCTACCTGCCCACGCCGACCAGTGGTATAGGCTTTTGGTCGGCATGGTGTGGATAGGTTTGTGTGTGGGTGTGATAAGTCAGGGTAGTAATTAACCGTTTAATGGTTGGAGCCTACGAGGATGGTGTGTGGAAGGTGTGGTATGCTATGCATGATGTATGTATGATCACAGTGTGTGAGGGTGTAGGAGGTATGTGGGAAAATTTTGCCGAGAACGAAATGGGCTTACTGGTGTGTGGTATTTTGTGTGATGTACTCTTTTTTGGGGGGTGAGCGGGAGGCACAGCTTTTTGTTTCTTCGGCGAGGGGGAAGGGGAAAGGGGAGGAGGAGTGACCAGAGAGGGGAAGAGGAAGGTGGGAAATTGTGAGTGTTTTGAAGATCTGTGATGAATGGGTTTTCGTCTTGTTAGAGTTTCGGTTGATGGGATTGCGAGTTGGAGTTGGTTGAGGCTCTTGATGGTGTCGGGTTGGATGGGGTTGGTTGGGCTGGCAAGTGCCGCGATAGGATCCGTGGAGTGGTTGCCAGATTAATTCATTGATTTAATCCTTCGAGTCCACACACACAGATATAAAACGACAAAGAAAGTAATTAATCGAGAGTGTTAAAGCAGCGTGTTTTCTGATTTAATTCTCTTATTGAAATCAAGTTCCAACCCATCACTATAACTCAACCCTGCTCACATTATCTACAACGAGGCGCACACTCTCGGCCCCCTAATAAATTCATTGCTCAGTTATTAATAAAATCCGCACCTGGAAATCATTTTCTACGTCACACAAGCACTATATTCTATCTAAACGTCGTACAAAGCCTCATTAATATGAAAGTTGGTGTTAGTGCAATGCGATAGGCTGTGCTAGTGTGCTGGTCTTCGGGTATTGTGTGCATCATGTACGGTTGCTGGTGGATGGTGGGATGGATATGTACATAAAAAGATATGCAGGTTATTTTTGGCATAAGCTAGGAAGTGAGGGATGTCACTGCCCCTTCCTGTTTACCGAGTTTGTAGATGAGGCGGTATAGAGAGGCTTTTTATATATTTTGAAGGGGAGAGAGGAGGGATTTATATTAGGTTAAATAGATTAGATTGATTGCTTTTTGGGGTTTGAATTGATTGTCAGAAGCTGGTGGGAGAGATTTTGTGTTGAGGTACATGGTGATGAAGTATCAGGCTTTCTCAATTCAGCTCTTACATCAACCAAACGAGCAGCACTCACACGAAACAATTAAAACCCAATGGGAAAAAAGCTTTCACCAAAGAATTTCCCTCCTGTAAAGACAGGACACACGTAAATCTGATTCTCTCCCATCCTGTAGCCTCATCGTGAAAGCTCGTGGAAATCTCACATAATCACGTAAAACCCCTCTTCCGCTGCCTCGAATTTTCCCAAACCGCCACAAAAAACATCTGTTTCGAAAAAAACATATGTCCTCCCCTTTAAGATCCGACAATGAGAGCATCATCCCTTCGTAAAAATGCTTGCCTTCCCTTACCAAAACCCCTCAATTGACGGTCCCCGAAAATCTTACATCATCATCGCTTCATGGTGGGGAGTTTTCTTTCGGCCCCGCCCCGCACTTCGGTTTCCATTTTAGCATACGGACAACTAACATCTGACTCTACAGCGGCCGTTAGATAACCTTACGCGCTTCCAGGTTCGTAGCTTCTGACGGATCTTTTCAGCGGTACCGAGACAGAGGGACGGGGCGCTTACGGTAGTTACAATTTCGTTTACGGTTTGGCTGATTTTACGTCAAGATCTGAGCTGAGAGCCGACGGGTTGAGGCTGAAGATTGTGTTGGTGTGTTTGTTGGTGGGGTGGCAGAAAAAGGGAAGGGGATTGGAGGGTTTATTAAGGACGAGGCTGAAGTTGGGCTTCTCTCGTTATTGGTCTGCCTGGTGGGATTTTGAGGACCAATGATTTGGGATTGAGGAATCATTCCAAGAACTCCAAACCCCTGACGACTGAGGTTGAGGTTCTGATACATTGTCGAATCCATCGAGATGCATTACATACGCTTCCTCAAGTCACCTCGGCTTATTGATAATTCTCTCAGGAATACGCCATCTACGTTGACAGCAAAAATTACCATTACCACCGATCTGGGTGAATCTTTCTTATGGGAGGATATCAGTATTATCGCAGAACTTGTTGCCGAAAATGGAGAGACGGTCATTACGGAGGGGACTGGGTACTTATGGAAAGGTAGAGAGGGGATGAGAGGGTTGGAAGTCAGCTTGAGAATTCCTAAACGGACGGAGGGGGTTGTGAGAATGAAAGTCAGTCCAGCTTCCAAGGGGTTGGATGTGGAAATGTTATCCGATGTTGTTGAGAGAGTTGCTAAAGAAGAGGAAGGAAGTGTTGTTGGAGTGAGAAGTATGGATATCAAACTCACGCCTTCTATATCGAAAGAGGTACAACCTCCCCTTGCGGAGCGAGTTTTCACCACGGGAGAGGGGAAAGAAGCACTTCATATATGGGAGGAAACTGGAGAGTCGATCGCGAGACATATTTGGTAAACTTCCTTCCTCATATATCCGTTGTCCCGTCTAACATGACCTTCTTAGGGATGCAGGACTAACCTTCTCCTCATACCTACACACCATATCACCCCTCTCGCCTAAATACACCTCAAAATACAAACTCCCGGTCTTAGAAAACCTTATAATACAACAACAGAACCTCCAAGTGCTGGAACTAGGAGCAGGCTGCGGAATCGTCAGTCTAACATTACATCATCACTTTCCCAACATCTCTTCACTCCTCCTCACCGACCTACCAGAAGCTTCTGAAATTCTTTCTCTCAATGTCTCCCATCCCTCTGTCTTCCAAGTCAGCAAATCGAAAGTAGAACACCAAGTTCTAGATTGGTCACAACCGCTCCCCGATTTCGCTTCTGGAAAATGGGATTTGATAGTTGTAGCAGATTGCACATACAACCCAGACGTAGTACCAGATCTTGTGAAGACTTTGAAAGATGCGACGGAAGAGAATAAGGAGGCTTTGGTGTCTGTAGCTATGAAGGTTAGACATGACAGTGAGATGGTATTTTTTGATCTCATAGGTGTCGCTGGATTTGAGGTTATTGAGAAGTGTAAAATCCCCGTTGGCGTTCTGGGAGATGAGGCGGAGGAGATTGATATTTTTGTTTTTCGGAGGAAAGGTTGAGCTGAGTGGTAAAAATATCATGGTGGGAGATTGCCAGGTGGTAGGGGTAACAGCCTTTTCTCAAAGCTGAAAAACTCATGAGGTTATTGGACAGATAGTCCAAATATCCCCTCTTCTTTTCCCATAACGTGGTTTATCAGTGTGCCGCGTGTATCAGCATGCCGCGCACTTTCCCACTTCCCTACTACTTTAAAGCACAATTAAACAACCACAACATATAAATTTAATTAAAACTACATAGAATCTAATGAACTAGACATATCTACATCAACTTGACGGGTTCGCGCATTATGGCCAGCTTTTCCACAAGTGCCACAGCGTCTACTAGTCAATTGCCCCTCCTTCCGACTACCCCCCTCCAGGCGTATATCGCGTCGAACCTGCTCATCTATGTCCTTCTGCGCCAAAATATTCTGTGAATCCTCTATAGTAAGTGCACCACCTTGACGGATACGAGTCTTTTTAGCCCTGCGACGCTTGCAAAGAGCCTTATTTGCTGTTTGAAGTGTGCGTACCTCAGCTGCTAAAAGGGTCACTTCATGAGCTAATCGCTCTGTACCTTTTGCTAACGCAACAACTGTCTGGAAAATAGGTGTTGGCGAGCTTCCTTGGTGACTATCAATCCGGGTTTTAACAAGAGTTGTTTGTGAAAGAGCTTCAGCGGGGTTGTGAGGAGTCTGAGAGACCCAAGGGTCAGCGTCGGTAGAGGGGGTCCTAGTAGGGGTTGGTGTCTGTAACTTTACATCAAGCTTAGAAAGAACAGCTTGAGGATCAAAAGGCACTAAACCAGCTCCGTAGAATCTAGCTTAACTATTATGAGCTGTTATAGAGACTAGATAAGCAGCTTTGAAGGCAAGGAAGAACTTGACCTTTGTGATATAGTTGATATGAGCTTTAATTAAAGTCTCAATTTGTCGACCACATGCCTGTTTAAGACACTAAAACACCCAAAATCGAGTGGCTGGGTCAAATAAGAAGAGTGAGGAGGTAGTCCAAGAGTAATAATGTTATGTGCCTTGCAGTACTCTTGGAATTCAGCCGATTCGTGACTCTCATGCCCATCAAGGACAAGCATTCGATATGGCCCCTTTGCTCGAGTAGAAGTATGCTTATTGAAGTGCTTGAGCCATTCTAGACCTGTCTCATTATTCGTCCAGCCATTACTTGTTGGTTTGGTAACCCAGTTGTACGGAAGGCCGCCCTCAGTATATCAACTTGAGAGGTGGCATTTCCCTTGTACTACCAAAAATGGAGGAATACTCCCACATTCGCCGTTGATACAAGCAATTGCAGTAGCCCATTCTCGATTGCCTGGCTGAACTGCCTTGCCCCTGCCACGTCGATCTGCGTGTGTAACAAACATAGAAGGAGTGATCATGCCCATTATAAAGCCAGTTTCGTCGAAATTCCAAAAATCGTAGTCCAGAATGCTGTTTTTGCCCTCATATTCTCCACTAGTCGAAACTACACGCTAATAAGCTCAGGATCTTTGCATAAAGCTCTTTGGAAGTCGTAAACGTGATTAAAACGTGTCTTTAAGGCTAGTTGTTGTTGTACGAATCGATGCGCCCAGAGCTTCCCAACGCGTCTCCCCCCCCCCCCCCCGATTCGGGGATATAATTCGCTATATCTTCCACACTAGCTAGCTGGGGCGCAAAGCCTCTTGTATCTATATCAAGTATATATCGAATAATAACATCCTCCTCTAACTCAGTCAATTTGAGCGATTTGGGCTGGTATTCGTTACGAGGAGATATGCCGTTAATTCGATCGCGGAGTGTGCTTTCAGCAACATTATAGAGTTTAGCAGCGCGTCTATGACTCAAATTTTTTTTTTTTGGTAGATCGAATAGCTTCGATTGCCGTATTAATTCGTGCTTTTTGATCTTGAATTGGCATTGTTGTTGTAGAGAAAACGCGTGTTAAAGTAATAAGGTAGGAAAATAAGGAAAAGTGTGCGGCATACTGATATGCGCGGCACACTAGTAAACCACGTTATTTGTTGGAGAAATTTTGCAGTTTTTGTATTCCTTAGGTTTTCTCGAGTCCCTGAAAACTCTAAGTCGCTTTTATTAGTAAGGATATTGAATAGACTCAAGTGAATACTTTCTAAGTTGCGCAATGGGATATAAGATATACTTCATTGCTGTACATCAACGCACCAACACCCCAAGCTATAATTTACACCCAAAAACTCAGTTACACAATCAAACATCAAAGTGAAATTAGTTTTCTAGCACAAGAAATACTGGTCAGTGGCCTGTTGGGGAAATTAGCAAGGGAATTGAGATGGACCCAAAACCAATAAAACACGAGTGAGTTGTTGCCAGAAGTCTCCATGAGAATTGTGTCTTGCCAAGAAACATGGTTTCTCTTTTCTCGGGTACAGGAAAAATAACTTGCCGTCTGCATAAACAGAGAAACTCATACGGCAATGTGGAAATTTGACAAGGAAGTTTAAGGCAAAGCTAATCTCAAACTTATTCTTTGACTACCAAAAACCCCTGATGTTTGAATTCTAAAACGTCTGATTGACAATTTTGACTTCATAGATACGCGTACTGAGATGCTTTATTCACGAATTTGTATAGTATTAAGTAGCTCGTCTAGTAATTTAAGCTATTGAATTATGTTGTCCGAGAATAGTTAGATTAATTAAGACAATTAAATAAGATCTCGAATATTTTCAATTTACAGAGTAATAGATGCTTATCCAAGAAACAATTATTTAATTTAAATATCTTAGACAGCTTGGATGATTAAAGTTATTTCAACAAACTACAGAGGAAGTATCTGGCAAATTATTAGAGTACTAAAAGAAGGTAAATACATATACTTGGTGAAGCAAGTCAACTTTTATGAAAGAATTCTACTCGACTCTATGTCATTCTGATCTTATATTCTGGCGTTTGCTCTGGGGAATTGAGAGTATCTACATGAAAATAGTATCTGCCTGAGATCCAAAATGGCCTTAACATATCCAACGCCAGTGAAAAACCCCCTCAACTCGCTTACTTTAAGCACCACCTTTAAATTCACGCGTCATTTCCCGAGGGAACAGTATGATTACGCATCCTGTTACATGGTAGCAATACATTTGGCTGTTTTTGTGCTGCTGCTTCCATTCTCCTTACATCTTTTGAATTCGTTGAGTCAGAAGATTTTGAGACTGACGAATACAGATCTCCATATTCCAAGGCAACTTGCTCACAACTCAGTAAAGTTCGAACGAAACATAAGAAATCCACAACACTCCATTTAACGACAACAACAAGAGCCTCTCAAACTCGCGAAAGACCACTTAACCCACTTTCGCGTAACGAATACAAGGGAGAAGAGATCGAGAAATAATACCACGATTTTACTTAGCCGCTACTCTTTCTATGTTCCACCCCCGTAACAGGGAAATGGAGAGGGGCCTGTATGAAGAATTGCTTTTGAATGGAAAGCTGGAGGATGGAAATTCACTGGATTTTATGGTCTTATTTTCCCCATATCTTCGTTTCTGTTTGAGTCTATCTCGGCAATTTCATCTTTCTTCTCAGGTATATTGCTACTGGTTTGAGTAGTTGACAAAAGACACTCACCGCTCGCTGAACAAAAGTCAAAAGTAATTCCATTCTCTGGGGGAAGAGGTCTGAGAAAGAGAATACCTCTGCTACCACTTCGACTCTCTCCCAGTTATTTTACTACTGCTCCTCTCAAACACTAGTATACAAGCTCGTTTGAAACAAAAACTAAGGAAGAGAGAACAAGGAAGCAGACGAACAATTTTCCGATTTTGATGAGGTTCCATTGGAGATGTCCCTAGAAACTATCATCTAGCGAAGTTATTTCCATTTTCGTCGCTGAGAGCTATTGAGCAAATCTCTTCAATGTTCCCACGAAAGAGGAGGAATAGCCTCTGACCCCTTCTGACTCAAACGAAAGAAAAGGAATCGAAAGGAAATCCCTCCTCGACAATAACACGACAACCCTCATTTTTAGAGAGCGATTTGAGTTTCTGATATCAAGAACCAAAAACTGTGATCTCGATCACCCGTCTCTTTCAAGAATTTGAGGTACGAGAACCGAATTTGTGTACTTTTCTTGTCCCACTCGTATGTCGTATTCCTGTCGTTAGCGTTAGTAGAAACACGGATCGCTAACTTATATTCTATCAATTCTCAGTTTAAGAATCGAAGCAGCGCGACTTGATCTAGGAAAAGGGGAGATAAATACACAGAAGACTTGTGTGACGACACGTACGAAGTGTGGTCCGCGCAAGGGCGAACAGTCCACAGTGTAGGTTGTGGAATCGTAGACTGTCTATTCGAAAATTCTAAGCTGAGGAGAAGAGGAGAGCTCGAGAGAGCTTGAGTCTAAATACAATTGTGCTTCGCTAAGCAATACTACGTGATATTATACACGAGACGATCTGAACCGTCACAACTTGATGCCTATCTCTGCCCCATTTCTCTTATCTCCCCCCCCCCTCCGCGATTGGAGTCATATTGATAGCATAAGCACAATCTTGAGTACGATATTTGAGAACAACTCGCATCATCTGGAGACAATATGCTCAAAAGCCAGCTAAAAAAGAATTGCCCCGCCCCCCAAGATACCCAGCACAGGTCTTGTATTTCGGAAGACCTCCATACAAAAGCTCATCTAAAATCTAATACAGCAAATTCAAACCTAAACATCAAAGTAGAAGCCTTTGGCATCCTCTCAACACCCATCAACATAGCCATATTCGAGCTGATATCATTTGGGAGACTGTTGTCTGTGCAAGTATCTGTATATTGACCCTGATCACTAGAAGCTTCATCATCTAACTTTGGGCCTTGGTAAATACCTTATAGTATATCAAGTCTATACCCACCGTCTTCCACCAACGAAACAACCTAACTCGACAACGCCTCCCTCCTGACAGCAAAAGCAAGGTCTCAAAGTCTCAAAGACCATACTAAATCACAAGAAAACAAACAGAAAGTAGACAAATAAACCACCAGCTGATTGCGGATAAAGCATGTTTACTCCCTTATCCTATGTTCGAGACGCCATAGGAACGGTTGTTTGACCTGGATCTGTACTTTCGACACAACCTGAGATATTTAAACAATATTTTTTCTCTCTCTCGGAAGAGTCAACTCAAGCTACAAAAGTAGAAACCTTTGTCCACCAACGAAGATACAAAATACATAGGCACAAGTTTTGTATTTAAGGAGACCCGATTTCCTAGGATGCATCGACTACATGGCGTGGAGACGCACACAGGTTTGATCCATGGACGACCAGAAATGCGGTCGCTGATAGATCACTGAGAAGTTGCCTCCAAGCTGCTTGCAACCAGAAGATATACATGTGTTTATCACTTCTCTGCAGCGTCAAGTCTCTCCAAAATCCGGCCACAAACGAACGAAAAGAAATCGACAACAACCTCACTCTCGACGACAGAAAGCCCCTTCCAAATCCCCAAAGATCCATCTCATCATCCAGCAACAACAACGAGTCAGAGAAAAGGAAGAAAACCACAGCATAAGAGCAGTACGAACTCTATCCCCCAAATACAGTGATAGGCTCTCAGCCCCAAACACCATGGGGAAAATTGCGTGGAGTATTGTTTCACGCCGAGATCTTACCATATCTCCCCCCTCTATATTTACATATAAAAAAGCCCCCGATATCTCAATTCTCGAAGCACGAAGTACAACAATCAATGCCCCCTTTGAAAAAGTAGACCATTTTATTGGTAACACTAGCAACCCTAATAGTTGAGTAGACGTTTCTGGCATTGAATGATAACAGTGAGAGGACATTATTTGATAGCACCTTGATTTCCACTTGGAAACTGAGAAGCAAAGTAAAGATACTAGAGACTTACATGAGGAAATAGCACAAGAGGCGTCACATCAATCGCCCAACTCGGGAACGCGCCCAACTCGAGAACGAGCATTCTCGAGCCTGGCGATGAGTCAACAAGACACAAAAACAAAAGCCAAAGAATAATGCAAAGAAAAAAAATGTATTCATCTCAATAAACTCCCATCGCCATCTATCTATCCCCCCTTCACCTCCAATTCTCCCCACACATCCCTCATCTCCCCCATGCTCACACCCATCCCCTTCATCACCACAGCAGCAAAAATTCGCAAACCCCAAACCCAAAGGAAATCAAAAAAAAAAAAAAATCATATGTACAACTCCCACCCATCCATGTATCAACCCTTTATGGTTTTCGTGCTTGATTCGATTTTGAAGAAGGGACGGTATTATGATTTGCTCTCTGGCTCTGCGAGGATACCTTCAACTTCTAATCTTCGACGTGCTTCTTCGAGGGCCCAAGTTTGTATCCTGCGAGGGATTGAGGTTAGCTTTCTGTCTTCTCTCAATTCAATCGCTCAAAGACCTGGAGCCCAATATCTCGAATTCATCCCCGCTCACCCGGGTCTCCATCCCAATCCCCATCACCACCTGCATCCAACCCATCCCAATCCATCCTCACTCATTCGCCCCATCCATCCCTCAAGCACTCTCAAATGAACGATGAAAAAGCAAATAAAGAAATCAGCACTCACGAAGTATCAGGCTTAAAAGCATACCCCAAAACCCCCAACCCCATCGTCCCAAAAAACCCATAAACCCAGATATTCTCCCATCCCTCCTTCTCCGCCTTCTCACCCGGCTTAACGCCAAAGAGCCATCCGCTAGGAGGATCAAAGTGATCTGCGTGGTCGGCCGAACGTTGCGAGGCGGTGCTTGTAAACGTTCTCGTTGCAAGGGAGGAAATGGGCAGAGCTCTAGCTTGAGAAATTGCTCGCGCAGCAGCGGTGGGAGTTTGTGTTAGAAGACGCATCGTGTCTGCTCGTTTTATTTGGTGGGTGGTGGAGGTAGGGATTTTCTCTTGCTCGGGGCGGTACGAGGGCGAGGACAATTGGGTCGCAGTCGCAATTGTTGAATCGCGATGATGAGGGCGAGGAAAGATGAAGCTCCTCGTGGACGTTAGAAGAGGGGGTAGACTGTCGTCGTCTAGTGCCGTGGTAGTGGGATGACTGGACAAAGCTGTTGCTTGCTGCAGATGAGGTTGAGATTCAAGGCTCCGGTCGGTAGTGTCGGGGGTCGCTAAACCTATTTGGTTGGTTGAGGTGGCTTTTGGGTCTGCTGTGTGTTTGCCCGTTTTTTAGCGTTGCCCCACCACTGCTGAATCGCTTCCAGCTGTCAAATATCTTCCCCACGTCCGGAGTGAGGAAGCTAATGTTTGATGGTGACCGATTCAAAAACTCTTTAGTAGCTGGATGGACGGATGGAAGGACGTCTAGAGGAGTAGAGAAAACGTCTCACTTCCCCAAAACAACAGGTGCCAAAAACCCCCCCCTCTCCCCACTTCCAACCCTCACAACCCCCCCTCTTCCATCCTCCTTATCTCCCAAAACAACAGGACCAGGTTTTAAAATCCCTCCTATTCCCCCCTTCAAAAGCCCAACACGACTAGTACTCTCCTTCCGCTCAACCATCCTCTCCCTCTCCTTTCCCCACTGATTTAAACTCTCAATCCCAGGTTCCTCTCCATTGCCCTCGGCTACAGGTAACCTCTCACCCGTCTCAGGTTTGAGGTTATCCAGTCGTATATCCTTAGACTTATACATCTCCCGTGTATCGGGGTGCAGAGAAGGTGGTAGCACTTGAGGAGACGGTCTTTCTGCTTTGCGGGAGGAGATACAGGATCCCATTGCGTGCTCTGTACGGTTTGCCGTGAGGATTCTGTGGTTATGCAAGATAAGCAAGTCGAGCGGGATGGGGAGTTGGGCGTGGGTTACGTGGTTGTTTTTTGAGAGTAACGACTGGTGTACGATGTAGATATAGGCTTGATAAGCTAGCTGCATTTATATGGTATACATCAGAGAGACGACGGATAGGCAGTGAGTGCGTGGGTTGAAAAGACCGGGTGAATTATTGTTCGACTTATGGGCCAGTCTTCTACCTTGCTTTTTTCTTCTCGTGGGGTACAAATGACGAGAAGAAGAAGAAGAAGCAAGAAACCAAACTCCTGGGCTTCTTGTGATGTTGAGAGCTCGCCACCTGATCCCCAGCTCAGGTGCCTAACACAAAGTGAGAGTGTGACGACAACACATCAGCCAACCAGCGAATCAGAATCGAAATATTCAAGTCACGATACCTTCAAAGCCCAAAAGTCACTTTTTACCACACAAATAGTATTTTCACAAGAAATCTAAGCAGGTATGGAAATTTGTAGAATTTGGGATAATTCGTTCTTTCTAGAAGTACACCTTTGATCCAAAAAATCAGAAATTTTTTAACGAGATCTATTTCAGCTAGTTCTTCCACACTAGGATTCTCATACTCATTTTTGAAAACGTACTCCTTATAAGAGATTCGAGCATACTCTCTAACACTCTTCTATGAATATGTAACATTCTCGGATAATCACTCTTCCAAACTGTCTCGAATAATACTTTTTACGGTCCTAGGTTGATTCGCACAGCGCAAGGGAGAGTAGACGACGGTTTGAATCTCTTACCCCCCTTAACCAGAAAACAACCTTCAAACTCGAGTTCTCCCAAAACCCACCACAATACCCAACTATAACCTCAAGTTTCCACTCTTTCCTAAAATCCCGAATCAATTGTTCCTGAACACCTAAAACGCGTAGAGATCAAGTTGTAAATGCGAATATTGAAAACGGACAGTGAGGCACCACGAAACAGTTGAAGAAGCTAAGGCTGGAGGGCGTCCCCGGCTATGTGGTGCTGTACTCAAGAGGTGGCCAAATACAGCATTTGTTTGTCGTCTTCAATATAGATAAACAGTCCAAGATACGAGAATTAGATATTAAGCTTAAAATTCGTCACGCACAAAAAAAGGGGCACTTATTTTTACTATTTAACTTTTATTTGCTTCGGCACTGCCCACTACTCAGTATGATTGCTCAAGCTCATCTGATCACTCCACTCTACTCAACGCGAACTCTCTCATATTCCTTTTCCCCTCCCCACTCCATCACCAAAGCAACCCAAGCCACATCTCCAAGCAATGCCCTTCTTTCCTAGCAGAGCCACTGTGCGAATATCCATTCCTCAACAAAACAAAAAAGGAAAAGATTCTTCACCCCCCATAAAAATTTCTAGAGTTCCGGTTCACCACCCCTCTCGCAATTATCCACAAATTTTAAAAAAGACAATACAAATAAGAGGGTGGTTCCGGTTTTCGCGCGCGCAAAGGTTTTTGTCTTCACCTGATAACATAAAAAAAAAGAGTAGCCGCCCATTCGCGCAAGGTAAAGGAAAAGAAAACGCCAATGCGAGAGAATCAAACTCCAAAGGCGCCGAATTATTTACAGACCGCAAACGAAATAAAAGTAGTGTACACTATCGACAAAAAAGGAGGATTGATTGAGTGGATAGGATGTAAGTTGTTCGAAGCTAAATTAGCGTAGAAATTTAATTTTTGGCTGGCACTGTTGCTGTTGGAGAAGTGGTAGAGGCAGCAGGCGCAGGTGAGACCTCAGAAACCTGACTAGGAGGCGCATTAAGATTTTGAGGATCCTCGGTGATGACTGGGTCTGAAGGACTGGTGCCGGGATGGATTTCGACATTTGGATTCTGCTCCAACTCCTGACGACCATTTCCGCGTGGGAATCTCATGGAGTCAGTATCGTTGTAATTTCGCTCGATGGGAGACCATCCTGCTACACTGCCGGCAATGATTCCTGCCATGACAGTGGTTGCTCCTAATGCGGAATTCGAACGCGATCGGTTGCTTCGACCACGCTTTCGGGATTCAGGGGTAGGCTGTGGTGAGCCGAATTCCTGTTCTTGTTGTTCGTTGTTGGGGGTATGAGGGGCCGAGTTGCTTCTAGAACGAGAGCCGCTACGAGAACGGTTGATGATGTCGTCGCGGGTTTGTTGCATGGCGAACTTAAGATTGTTTAATCTGCCACCCTTCATCTTCTTGAGGAAGCTGAGTTCTTCCTTGACGTCCGCCAAAGGCTTGGGGAAACGGAATTGCTCTTCTTCATCGGAAATCATAACCTCGGGCTTCTTTGGTCGGTTCTTGAGATATTCGGGAACCAATCGAAGAATAAGCTCGTCGGGAATGAGACGGATGACAGCTCCAACAGGAATAGACAAAAATCCAAGAACAATTGAATATCCCCATTGAGCGGCGTTGAGGCGAACAATCTTGAATGCGGCACCACCAACGAAGATGATCATAACTTGACCTCCAACCATGACAACGTTTATGCCCATAAAGAACCAGTTCTTGGTAACACCCTCAAAGATATTGAACTTGTTATCGAGGCGACGGTTGCTAGAAGGGGAGTTAGTATATGAACTTGCAATACGGTGAAGGAATTTACTTACTTCCATTGGTTGAAGATCTGCATCCAGACGAAGGTGTTGAAGACGAGTGTATTGACTTGGCCAATTTCACGTTCAGAGGTATACGAAAGAATCCTTTCGGCTCCAAAGTAGAGAAGTAAGGTGATGGCGAGCTGGTAAATGGCTTCTCCGATAATCATCTTCCACATGGTGACAGTGATAAGAGGGGCAGATTTTGGATCGGGCTTGCGGTCCAGGATACTGGGAGTAGGAGGATCGGTGGCAAGTGCGAGAGCAGCCATGGTGTCCATGATAAGATTGACCCAGAGCAATTGAACGGCTGTCAAAACAGATTCCTCGTTGTCGTTGGAAACAGCCGATATGAATGTAAGAAGGACGGCGGTGATGTTGACGGTGACTTGAAATTGCAAGAATTTCTTGACAGCATCATTGACAGCTCGTCCCCACATCATGGCCTTGACAATGGAGTTGAAGTTATCGTCCATCAAGATAATGGCAGATGCCTCCTTTGCAACCTCTGTACCAGCGATACCCATAGAGAAACCAACATCGGCGGTCTTCAGAGCAGGAGCATCGTTGGTACCATCGCCAGTAACAGCAACAGTCTCACCTAGTTCCTTTAGTCGTTTAACAAGAATACGCTTATCCTCAGGGCTAGATCGAGCAAGAACCTGGAGTCGTGGGATTGCTTGGTCCATCTTTTCCTTGCTGAGTTTTCGAAATGTTGGTCCTTCCATGATGATTCCACCAGGAGTGTAAATACCACACTCTGTGGCAATGGCTCTAGCGGTAACCAAGTTGTCTCCGGTAACCATGCGAACAACAACACCGGCATTTTGGCAGGTCTTGACGGCTTCTGGGACACCATCACGAAGAGGATCCTGAATACCGACAATGCTCAAAAGAACCATCTGTCTAAAGATATCTTCAAAGACAACCTCGTTGCGCTCGCCTTCGATGGAACGTGCACCTCTAGCTGGCCATTGTTCAAAATCACGGTAAACCAGGGCAATTGTGCGCAGGGAACGGGAAGCGTAATTGTCGATCAAGCCAAGGAGTGTTTTGCGGTTATCTTCCGTGATTGGGGAATGTTCCGGCTCTCTGGTTGGATCTCTAACAACAGCTGAGCACTTTTCCAAGAGAATTTCGGAGGCTCCCTTGACGTAAAGACGGTGTCTGCCATCATCGAGTTGAACAACCACACCCATGCATTTGCGGCCAGAGTCGAAGGGAATGAGTTGGATGACCTTGGTGTTAGATCTCTCTTGGTCAACTTGACCCATTCCAAGGTGTTCCTTTGAGAATTCCAGAAGTGCAGTTTCGGTCTTGGAACCGACGAAACTTTGAACTCCATCGACTTCTCCTTCGAAAGCAGTCGAGTTCATGACAATAGATTGCAAGAGTGTCTTCTTGACCTCGGCGTTAAGAGATGAGACAACTTCCCGAGCGGGGACATTTTCGACAGTGACCGGGGATTGTGATTGTTTGCCCTTGGTATCAGATGGATCGGAATCATCGGGAATGGCAACCGTTCCACCAAATCGAGAGCTGGTACCAATGGTTCCTGCAACCACCTTCATCTTGTTTTGGGTCAAAGTTCCGGTTTTATCAGAACAAATAGTCGTAGCGTTACCCATGACCTCGCAAGCCTTGAGATGTCGTACCAGATTGTTTTCCTTCAACATACGGGTGGTTGCAAAAGCCAGGGCGAGAGTAACAGCGAGAGGCAAACCTTCGGGCACAGCCACGACAACAATGGTAACTGTAACAATGAAAATGTTCAAGAAACCCTGACCTTTCTGGGAGGGCGTTCCTGTATTTTTCGGTAGGTGGACCAGAAACTTGATGAACAAGACAATGAAGAGCAAACCACCAGCGGATGCACCCAACTTGGCAATGTACTCGGCCAAAGTGTTGAGTTTTGATTGGAGAGGCGTAACTTCAGGATCTTCTCGAAGAGACATCAAAGTCTTTCCGTAACTGGAATTGACACCGGTAGAAGTGACCAAGAAAGTACCAACACCTTCAGTAACTTGTGCGCCAGAGAGAATGAATGGATCGAGCTTTCGAAGACTATCATGGTTTTCGATTGCCGCATAAACAGTATCTGCTGGAGTTTTGCGAATGATGTCAGATTCTCCGGTGGTTTGGGATTCATCGCACTTGACATTATGCCCATCAATGAAGATTCCGTCGACTGGAATCATATCTCCGGGTTCCAAATGCATGACATCCCCAACCAAAACATCAAATACAGATAACTCGAGGGTTCTGCCTGATCGAATAACGTTGACATCGCGATCTTGCTTCTTCTTGTTCAATTTCACAAACTGCCGTTCTTTTTGGTAATCGTTCAAGGATCCGACCACGACCACAATTACAATAGCCACGATGATTGCGACACCTTCTACCCATTCGATTTTCGCCTCGCCAGGCTTGTGTACTGTACCGAAAGTTTGATATAGTCCGATACCCAAGGAAATTGCTGCTGCAACAGAGAGTAGAATCAAAACTTTATCGTTGTAGGTAATCCACATGAGGTCAAGCAAACTCTTGCCCTTCTTCACCGGAAGTCGATTGTCGCTGAAAACACGCTTTCGGTCAAAGAAAGAATCATCTGATGCTGCTCCTCTCCGGGGTGGCGTAGTAGAGTCCTTGGAGTCCACTCTTGTAATTGGTGACTTGGAGTCGTCGTTAGTGGTGAAACTCTTTTTTGCTGCCTCCTTTGCTTCTTCAAAAGTTACCGTCCCATCCAAATCCGCTTCGTCTACGCTGAGACCAGTTTTCCTGTCCGATCGCAGTCCCTTTTCCAAACCAGCTAAACCTCCAATTGCATAGAACGCTGCTAAACTTTTTGGATTAATCAATTTGTTCAACAGGCCGGGAGTGAAGGCAAAGCTATTATCCTCCACTTTGAAATCGGCTTCGGTGCCAGGATCTGCATGTAAGGCCTCTGGGTCGTTCATGATTTTGTCATTTCCGGGAACATTTCCAACCTTGTCCTTGTCGGCCTGTGTTCCATTCGCAAATGTCTCCCCACTATACGCCGTACTTGAGTGGTTTCCTTCATCCGACTCAATCGAATTTTGTCGGGATCTTAAGCCTGGAACCGCTAGAAATCCACCCCCTTTGTCACCTCCTCTCGAAGTTGGTGATGAAACATTATGTGGTGATGTAGGGCGACTATCTCTGCTTTCGAAAGATCCCGAGGGTCGTAATTCGGGTACTGATATTCGGCTTGCTCCACTTGGTGTGCTGGAATGATGTGGTCGGTAGCTCGGGGGGTTTCCTGCTCCGTCGTTCATCGAGGGACTTGATGGGTCGCCCGAGAGGGTTGTTGGTGATGTTGACATGTTCTTGAGAGCAACAGCATCACTGTCCATATCTTGGGCAGGATTTGGGTTGCTGACTGCCGACGTGTCGATGGTAATTGTAGGTCTATATTGCCAAAACAGTTAGTTAGCGAGGCTGGCTCAGAGATATACACCACAAGGCGTTGCATTGCCATGAGCTTGGTCAGGGCAACGTACGCTCTTTGCCGCCGTCCACCGGGACTTGGCGATGGTG
Organism: Hymenoscyphus fructigenus; assembly: GCA_001414455.1. Classification (NCBI taxonomy): domain Eukaryota; kingdom Fungi; phylum Ascomycota; class Leotiomycetes; order Helotiales; family Helotiaceae; genus Hymenoscyphus; species Hymenoscyphus fructigenus. Next base: position 25,567 of record LKUV01000191.1, on the reverse strand, counting down.
AAGGCGAGACGCCTTCAGGAGCTGACATTATGGAGTTTGACCTCAAGATTTCCTTGACTTGTACGACTTTCTGGAGTTCCGTCACTTCACAGCCCGAGGCGCAGAGCCTTGGCGAGTATCTAGTAGCTGAAGATGTATGGACGTCGTAGGCATCTGAGGAAGGCTGTGTTTCGAGAGCGAAGGCTGAAGACGAGTAGAGGTGTCTAGGCTGGAGAGTATATAGGTTAGCCAAGGTCCTCTAGGAGTGAAGATAAACAAGACTTCTCCCAATTGAAGCCAAGCAGCCAGACTGGGGCATATGTTTGCACGTAGCCTTGGCTGATTGCTGTCGCGCAAACGTGGGCAATGGGATGACGACTAAGGCGGTGATATTGAGGGAGAAACTGCAGAGAAAGGAGGACTTCTTACCTCTCTGCTCTTTGGCGACCGGAATCCGCTTTGTGAGTGGTGGTGAGACCGATTTCTTTAAGACTCTGGACTGATCCTGAGGGCACTGCAGCAGCAGTGGTGCGATTCGGTTGTTATTGTCGGTTTGGAGGAGGAGAAAGAGGATCGCTGCCGCATTCCATAGGTGAAGGGTGGTGGATTGTGGGTTGAAGGTTGTGGGTTGAAGAGACTGTTAACAATCCCTAGGCCGATTCCACTGGGAGAGGTGGTGGCAATGGCAGCAGCTGCATTGGCAGTTGATCAACGAAGCTCTCAAAGTCTCTGGCCCAAGACTTGAAATTCCTGGTGTTTCTGCTCAAGCCGCTCTCTTTCCTCTACTTCGGAGATGGGCCAGCACTCTTTGGGTGGTGAAAGAACTCACACGGTTCACACGGTTCACAGAGAGGCGGCATCCCTGCCTTCGCAGCCAACTAGCGTCAAAAACGAGGCTGTGTAAAAACAACAGGCATTCACCGGTCCCAAGAGCCTACAACTCGGGCTTTTAGCTTTTTGGGGCGCCTACAGAAACGCCACCAGGACGAGGGCAGAGAGTGACCTGATTTTTGCGCAGATTCTGAATCGTCGTCGTGACTCGTAAATCTACTGCGTCGTGAGGTTGTCTTTGAAGCCTTCTCTTGAAGCCTTCTCTTGAACCCTTCTCTTGAACCCTTCTCTTGAACCCTTCTCTTGAACTTAGCACCAGATAGCCTATGCGCGGGCCGATAAAGTTGATGACCGGCCGCGGGTGACCGGCCGTAGCGAGAGCCGGGAAGTGTGAAGCCTATTTTGGGGCCTTGCTTCTTCGAGCCTGGCCCCGCTACCACTCACCCGCGCTGGAAGTTCCACAGGAAGTTCCACAGGAAGGTGCGAGACAGAGCCAACTCATTCACTCCAGAAAGCGGTCCCAGCAAAGAGTCTTCGCTGTCGGACGACGACTGACTGATTTACCACCATTTATGGAGTTGATGCATAGTGCCCCCTTTCTTTTTGGGCCACTTCATTCCCACCACTTTCCATCGACCGAGCCAATATTAATGCCCAGGTATTTCATGTTTGTTGACAGGATCCGGGTTTTGACAGAAATTGATTCCGTACGACCACTTTCGCTCTGCAGAAAGGTACGCAACGGGCATGGGAGCAACCCATACCAGCTTCTTGATTGGGTGCTCACTTCTTCTCCTGCTTCTTTCCATATGTCCACGTTCCGTGGGGCCAGTAGGCGTCAAGTCCTCGTCCTTGTGGGCTGTTGGAGATACCCTCAACCTACTGTACATACACCTAACCTAACCTCCCAACCTCCCAACCTCCCAACCTCCCAACCTCCTAACCTCCCAACCTCCTAACCTCCTAACCTCCTAACCTCCTAACCTCCTGTGAGTCGTGGACAGCAATTCACACTTGGCAACGCAACCACCAACCCGCACTCGATGTAAGCCTCGTGGTTATTCATCTCCCCCCAAACCGATACCGCCAGTCATCAAGCGACCTTGGAAATCCTTCCACTGAACCCGCCCCAGTCAGGTCAGACGCAGACCGCCTCCAATTGGTAACCAGGTCGTCACCCGTCAGCACGAATCTCCAGACGCCACCGAGAAAAATTCTGAAAATGCCATCTCTGAGAGCTTGGTGTTGAGGGGCGAGCCTACTCTGCCCAAAGGAGGTCATTTACAGCCTACTCGGCGACTAGCTCATCAAAAAACCATATACGAAATTTCCTCCTACACCCACGGAGAAAACGTTACGCCAATCAAAGAGCTGATGGCTGCCATCCCCAAGCCGCCCCGTCATGGACTCATTGGTTTCCCTCTCCCCACAAAGCATCTGACGGAGTCCAAGACTGCATGTTTAAATTATGTGACATCAACGTGGTTGCCATTCGTTCATCATCTTTAACCAACCTCTCCCATCGGCACTTTGACTGCACTAACTCTGCGCTTCTGCATCTTGATGAAAAGGCAAACGAGGCAAATTGTTCCAGAACCCGGAAAAAGGGCAGCTTGTAACGATGGGCACGAGGCTGAGTTCCCCGGAACGCAGACCTGGGATGGAAGCTTCAAACAATCCTCAAATCACATCCATCACCAATCTAATCGCCACCAACTTCCAAGGAATCATTTCTTGCTTGCGCTGCCGAGAAATCGTCCCCGAAAGCGTCGCACATGCAATTTTCACCCGAAATTTCCCACTCTTCCTTCTGTCTCACGCTCTTTCATCACCTCCCTCGACGTCCTTGCGCGGACCGACTTCTTTCATCTGCTTCTGGCGGTGTTGTGGTCCAGCAATGCCCCCCTTGGCACCGTTGGCATCGTTGGCATCGTTGGCATCTTGGCCTAATAACACCCAATGTCCCCTTTGCCTTCCCAATCCAGCAACGACGTGGAAAACAATTGTCAAAGGACGAGGCATCAGAGCGATGGCGAACAACGACTTGGAAACTCTAGAATCTGAGACGAGCTCACTGCCCACTTGGCTGCAATGATCAGCGGTGCAAGAGGAGCCAAAACATGTTTCGACCAAACGACACTAACTACTATCAACCTAGCGTGTGGGCGAGAAGGAGGCACAGCAGAGATTAGCGAGAAAGGTTGAACGACGGGCAGATCTGCAGGCACCCAAGGGCCCACGGAGTCATGGTCCTCTCGCCTGTGATGATAGGGGTCACTGCATGCTTACAGCTTACCCAGTACTTCCGTATCACTCTTTCTTTGTTACACAAACATGAGATTATCTGGTGTGGTAAAAGGGGCTGAGTATATTGCGCGTCAAATATGTTGGTTCCTTCTCTATTCATCCATTTTATTTGTTGGAAGTTTTTTTCACGCTTGTGGACTTATTAGGTCGCGGGGTTCCAGTCATGGTCGCCTCCCGCACATTTTAGGTTGAGGTATGAGGCTGAGTCGGCATTTTCATCTACCGGTCTCAACAAATGTCTCATATACCATCCTTATTGGAGAACATGATATTTGAGTCAGATATTCCCTTGTTGTGATTGATTTGCCTGCTTTTTTTACGAAAGGGAGTGAAGTCGTCCTTTTTGATGTCTTTCCGCCAGTTTGGGAGCTCATCTTGGAATACGCAATCACTATTTTTTTTTTTGGATGTTAGGAATCAGGATCACATTTACCAGAGATCATCATCGTTACCGAATCCTCATTGAGTTTTGGAGATTACGGGGATTGGAAAGTTTGCCCGGAGCCAAGTGTAGCGAGGACCGCATTAGGTTCATATCAACAATGCTTATGAACTCGGCGAAGTCGCTGATTCCAATACGCGCTGTAGCCTATTCTCCATGATTTCACGCGTTCAGTCAAGATTTTGAGCAGACAAGGCTTATAAAGTAAAGCCCTGAGTTTGCGTAGCCTGGTTGAGATAATGCCTTGAAGTTTTAAGGCAGAGTTTGGTTTTAACGCTGTTGTCATCTCACTGCCTCTTCTCTTCACTCGTCCTATTTTGATGCGACAATTTGTCGGTGAGTTTATCTTTTTGATTTTCGATTCTTTGGCACTGCTGCCTCAACAATTGATTAAGGTTATGGTATGCGGATACGCAATGCCTCCGGAATCTATTAAGGTTCTTACCCTTTACAAGGCAGAGAGAGTTATGATCTCAGCTTTCGGTTTTTGGGGTCAGCAAGAACACCAGCCTCCTTTTACACGCAACCCATCTTATTTCAATGACCATATTCTCTCCCACCGAACTCCTTCGTTTGAGGTAAACTGCATCATCGGGGCAGAGATGTCAGCTTAGGGAGGTAGAGTTTATTCTTCTCGCGGTGAGCGAGTTTATCAACATTTTCTCTGCGTCATTTTTGATGATGCAAGTCATCTAAGGAATTTGGGCGTGGTGCACTTCACAGCCACGATTAGTGATTAGCGAGATTATCTGTCATTCTTGGACTGAGTCGCGATTTCGAAAATCGGCAGTCAGCCAATAAGGAGGGGTGAGTTAGAAACTAATGGAGGCACGGTTTGCTTATGAAATAGGAAACTTTCTCTTTCCTTTCCTGTTTGGTCTTTTTCTTGTTACAAGTGAAAAGTAACTGATTGAAAAAGTTTTAGTTGATTGAGAGTTGGGGAGATTAGGTCCCTAAACTTCGTGTTTGTACTTTCTTATTTTTTTGGGATTATCGCTCCAGGCTCTCTCTTTCTCTTGAAAGAGAAAGAAAAGAAATTTTGAATTGTGGGGTTACAACTCGTATTTCGGTTACGATATATCTCAATCTTTTGGGATTTCAATATTTTCATGCATATGTAATTTTCTTGTGCTTCATCGTTAGTTTTTGGGGGCGCAGTTGAATACGAGGATTCATACGAGACTTGGTAACACTCCTTAACCTTGAATCTCGATGTTTTCTTGGGATTCTCTTGGATCTTGGATTTCAGATTCTTAAGACTTGAAATCTAGGATTAGGAATTTCTATGAGGTATTTAATTTCTCGTAGGGGGTAAAATGAAGCAACCTAGTACATTTTAACTTTCCTTTTCATTGTTGTGAGCATGTTAGCGATGGTGCTCAGCCTCTTTTTTGATGGAGAATTTTATGTATGGATGGTGGAGTATGATACCAAAGCCCACTTTATGTCACCTAGGTACTGCAAAGTGGGTTTCTGTGTGATTGTGCTGCATGTGAAGCGTGGTTTGGGTTGCATGTGCATGTGTTTGCGAATGTAGATGCGGGTTTTTGATGTAGAGTGTGGATCGCAGAGAAGCGAGATTTATGGGGGGGTGGGGACAAGAGAGGGGAAATGGGGCTGTGAAAGTTTGTGAAAGGAGGGGAAAGAATGTTTGTGGTTTAAGCATGTGTTTGTGCTTTTGAATTTTGCAAAAGGGGTAGTTATTAGACCCATATCTTTCCATGTCACTACAGCCAATGTCAAGAAAAACACCAACGCTAAATGGAGACGCGTGAGTATAATAATAACACTTTCTAATATGGGTAATCATCAAAGTATCGCAACGAAGGAATCAACTGAACTTCTTTTCACTTTGTTTCAGTCTTTGTTTGTTTAAGGACATGGTGTTGAGCTTCTTAACTTTTTGTTGCATGTGTTTTAAATCTTGATTGGGTGCTGAGGGTTGACTATTTTGATGGGGGATTTTGGGAATGAATGGGGATGGATGCGGTTTCGACGGTAAGTCTTGAGATGAGGGCAGATATCTTGGGTGATAACTTATTGTGGTTGGTTTGTGAGGATTGTAGGTGGAGAGATTGGATCAAATGCACAGAGGCAGTAGAGGAACGGAGTGGAAAATAAAAAAAGAGCGAGAATAGGGGTGGGGCTTGGAGAAGGGGGATGAGGTTCAGATGATGTGAAACCGAGGTTTGTTTATTTGGCTTGTGAGAATGGATATCTTTTTGGTGTCGCTTGTTTTATTATGCTTTGATTTCTGTCCTGTGTTGAAGGAGTTGGGATCTAAGTTCCTTGAATATGCTGTGGAGGGGTTAATGTGAGCTATACTCACGTGTCATTTCGGGCGGAGAGTAAACTTCTTGTAGTGTTATATTGGTGAGGTAGTGAAGGATAGTGGGAGCACCTAGAGATGATTGAAACAACTTCTTGCTATTGCTGCGCTTGTAATCGCGCTTTTCCTTGTATGTACAACTGCACTCAGGTGAAAAGCTGGAGGGTAATTTGACAGACATTTTTGGTGGGGGAGAGAGTCTAGTTAGTTTTGCGATACACGTTTTTCGGGGGTTTGTTGTCGTTTAGGGAGGGGTTTGCTGTCGAAATAGATAGCTTCATTTATAGAAGTAGGGATATATGGGATTAGCACGGGACGAATAGAAATACTTTTGTATGTCCCTTTCTTCATTTATCCGATACTTGTAATAAGAGAAAGAGAGGAGAGTTGTTATACTTCCGCAGCCTGGCGGGTCGAAGCCGCATCGAGTTGTAATTCTGGTCTTAAATTTTTGGAGTTGGGGGAGTCGTTATGAAGTGGAGATTGGTAGGCTATCTAGGGGGTTTACTTTCTTGTTTACACGCCGACCTAAAAGGTAGATGTCCGGATGATATGACGAAGAGGTCATAGATATATACTTCTTCGAATAACTAAGAGAGGCAAATTGTGTCCGAATTGTAGATAGTGAGGTATTTCGTGGGCTAAAAGCCAATTAATGGCATCCTAAAATCACATGGAGATGAGGAAAGTATAATTTACTGCTAGCATGTCTGTCGAGGAAAAATAAAGAATCTCTGTGAGCTGGAAAAGTAGCCGAGGCTTTCTAGCGAACTTTCCAGCCTGCAAGGGTACTGATAGGAAAAAATTTCCTATTAGATAGATGTTGGCCCTTCCTAGTTGAGCGGAAATGTAGTTGCTGGAACGATTGCTGGAACAATTTAGGAATCCACTCCATTGGAGAGTACGAATCGCCTCACATTTAATTGCAAAACCATTGCAATTTCATTCAAATCATAGAATACAGGTTCTCAAATAGAATTGGGAAGGTTCGAGAGTAACCAGGTAAATGATTGCGAGGAGTGATAATACCGTCTTGTCGTCGAAAGATAAAATAGTGTCGAATCTTCTTCTCGAAATTGCTTGAGAATAAGCAAGTGAATTCTGTCCATTGATACAAATCATATGGCTTGCTAATCTTTTCAAGCGACTAGAGATGGAGGCTTCGGTGTTGTGGACCTTGCCGATTCCTCGTCATTGGCAAGCAATCCTACTTGCTCTTGTTCAATGTTAAAAGATGCAAAAACCACGATTCTTAAAAGTACACTTTTCATGGAAACTTTGGCAAACATTTCAATACATGGACATGCCTGAAAGTAAATCTTTCTAGATATACTCGAGTATTCGTTGTGTTATCATTTTTGACATTTCATTCATGATGCTATTCCTAGGCCACCCGTAAATAGCTAAGCACCTGTTTATTCTGCAAGCTGTGATAAGGCTTTGGCTCCCAGCGATGGCTTTGAAGAGTCCATGATGAATTGTAGCTCGACAGCAGGCGCTATAAGCAGGCTTGGGACATAATCGTGGAAGTCAGCGCGATAAAGCTATCATTTACATTGAACACCGTGTTTGTTTGTGAAAATAGAACAAATTCAGATACCAAGAAACATGCTTCAAAAACAACCTTTCGAGGGGTCTGCAAGCTTGCATCAAGTCCTTTGATACTCGGAGAGAATTCAAGCGAGTATTTTCGTCTTTATTAGGATCAGCGGTTTCTAACGTTTGGGAAGGTTCTGGAAGAAGGCTCTGAGGCGTTTGCTAATCGGGGATGGTAGTCATGATTGATTGTAATCTTACAATTGTGTCGTTTGTTGTTGGAATTGAAACCTGCAATGAATTCCGGAAAAGACGTTCTAACAACTTATAGGTAGTCACGACAGCTCATGCTGTCAAACACTGGTGATCGAGTCTTTGGGTTGTACGTACTGTACATTTAATGACGCTAATTAAGCGAGGGGTTAAGGAGATCAACTATTGGCCTGGGAATGCGATTATTAAAGTTAATAAGCCTTGGAATGAAACACGTGTGTTCTGTAACTATTAAGGGACCATTTTGCGTCGGTGGATTTGATGATAGGATTGGTCGCTCAAACGACATCATATTAACTCCAATTTTACGTATAAATTAACGATCGTGGTTTTAGGTCTAACTGCATTGGTTCCCTGCCAACACAACATACAACACAACTTATCGCACCGAACCTTGCAACGGAGAAGTCGAATTTCACAAACTTACCAATTACTATCTCACAAATAGCACCATTTTTCAACCCGAACTGCCCTCTTCGCCCAATACGTCAACGATTGAATCTCTGCTTTCGCAACTTACTCAGGTTGCTAACGCAGCTGACTCGTCCCTTCGTCACCAACTCAGTGACCAACTTCAACGTCTTGCGTGCGCTATTTCGACCACCAGACAGCTTATGCACCACTATGGCTATATCTATACTGAGCAAGTAGTTGCTAGGATCGCTTCCGACCTCAACATATTCACCATTCTTGTGGAGAATGAAGGTCCATTGCATACAGAAGAGATGGCCAATAAAACAAGCACCGATCCGGCACTGATTGGCAAGACTTTCTTTTCCTTTGAAATTCATTTGCTAACATCTACCAGAGCGCATTTTGAGACATCTCGCTTCCACCTACACAATTGTCGAAGCCGGTGAATCAACATTCTCAGCAAACGATGCCACTCGCATCCTCGCCTCTTCAGCGGGCAAGGGAAATATCATGTTTGGTTTCAATACCACGAACAAGGCTCTGCAAGAGCTTCCAGAATTTTTGAAAGCAACAGGATATAATAATCCCGAGCAAGCTGATGATACCGCTTTCCACCGAGCTTTCAAGACGAAGGAGTAATTCTTTCTATTTATACAGAAGGACCCGGAAATAATTCGTTACTTCCACCCCTCTATTACTGCACATAAGAATCCCGTGACATGAGCATCAGTGGTTCCTTTGAATGAGAAGTTGAAGGGCGCGGAAGAAAATGTTCCGCTTTTTGTCAACATTAGAGGTGGACATGGTTACCAGTATGCTGCTTTTCGAAACGCAACCTCAGAGCGCTTTCCTGGTCGCGTCATCAATCAATATCTCCCAGAGACATTAGCCGTGGCCCCCAAGTTCAATGATGTTGAGATAATGGTTCAAAATTTTTATGAAAAGTAACAAATTCATGGTACTTATTCATGGGAGTGAGGTGAGATCAACCCGTTTTCTGACAATTTTTAGGTGCGAAGATGTTCTATATCTGCCAATGCCTCCATGATCTTCCGTACAGGGAAGCCAAGCAAGTCCTGCAACACATCCGGGATGCTATGTCACCGCAATCCTTCCTTTTGATTGATGAATTGGTCATTCCAGATAGGGGCGCATCTCCATTTTCTATGCAACTGGATTTCACAATGATGGCTTATTTCAGCTCCACTGAGCGTACATTACCACGCTGGTGAACTTCGTTGGAAGAGGTGGGACTGGAACTTACACAGGTATACAGATATGATCCCAACTTGGAGTATGGTATCTTGGAAGCTGTACCTGTCTATCGTTAATGCTATTCGTTGAGAGAGTCGAGGATTTAGTGCAGGTTACCCAAAGGTCTTGATGTTGGTCGGACTTCACCCGTCAAGAGAAAATATGTTGCATGTTGTGGTTTTGGGAGCATTATTGAAGCTGATATCGAGGAGTCGATCATCATGTATAACCTTATGCAGACCACACGTGAGCAAATTGATGAACACAACTTAGAATCTTCTTCTCATGAGATGAACGGTGAAACGCGAGGGATGAAATTGATATGTTCCACCTTGTTAATTGAAAGTGATTGAGTCTCCAAGGGCAAAATTTAGCTGACCATTCTAATTTTTCACCCACACACGTGAATAATACCTTGTCGAACAAGTACACAATACCAGCCCGAATAGTTGAAAAAAGCAAGAACACTTACGAGGAAAGCACCCAATTCTTTTAATTTTTGCTCAAGTTAATTCTCCTTCCATTTTAGAGTAATCTTTTCTGATGAAATACTTACGTTATAAGTAAAGTTATGACTTTATCCTAAGAGCGTTCTTCAAATAATATGACACGCCAATATTTAAGAGAATTTAGAGAAACAATGAGTTTTACGACGACGAAGAAAACAGCTATTGAGAAGCATCTGGAAGATAATAATTTAAAGGTTTTCTCGCTGTCGAGAATTCGAATTTCATTAAATGTCTAACTACCGTCGAGAACTTCTCAGAGTTTGTAGAGAACAACTAAGTCAGCATGAAAAAACCTCACTTATACGCAGGGACAACGAGTAAACTACCCTACAAGTATGTTTTGGGCTGCACGGACCGCATTCTTAATTTTCTCTATCAACATTTTCTGTTCAAGATTATGCAGGAGGTTCCTCTTCTTATACTAGGAAATAGAAGAGATGACATCACCTCGAAGTCTTTAGCGACAAATCAGCCGAGAAAGCGGGGTTACTTGAGAGGTTGCTAGGAGGAATCTCTCTACTGATATTTGAGATAGTAGTAGTATACATATAGGTGAAAGTACTGAGTTCTCAACTTCTCCAGCGTCTACGCAGGAGACTCAATGACGTTAGCATGCTTTGTAATTACTCTTAGCCCGTCTCACTCTTAAAACTGTTGCAAGAGAATACTATTGAAGCACTCTGTTATCTTCTTGAAATCCAAAATTTGTATTTTCGAAGAGAAAACGACTATCGAGTATTCAAAGGCCGTGGGAAGAAAGTTTGTTGTCGATTCTTAAAAAGCGAAAAACTACCTCCAACGTAATAAAAAAAAGACCGATATAAGAAGCATAATTAAAATCAACTAACTACAAGGCACCATATTTGGTAATGAGATGAACTTCGTAGGTAGTTAGGTGTGGATTAAAGTAGTGGATTTGTCGCAGGCGAAGATTGGTTTGCGGAGGCAATTCGTCTTACGGCGGGGAATAGAAGAAGTAGCTACTGCTGTTCCTAATTTAAGTATTCTTTCAAAGCTTCATCCCAAAATTCTCGTACTCTATGCACGTAGTCGAGTTTGTAGTGACCACTTGTTATTTCTAGGAAAGCCTCATGTTTACGGGAATCTCTATCTCTAAACATCTCTAATAATTTACTTTGATATTACTTGAGCTTCTAATTTTGCGAAGAAACGTGAAGATAAATTGAATTCAGGTAGTGAACAATAATCTCAGCTTCAGAATTCAGCACGAGAGTCGCAGCGCCTTCCCCGGCCTACTTTGTCACATTCTGCTAGATCTAACGACTTATTATCTTCAGAATTCTCCATTAGTGCGCATCATTAATTTTCTAAGAACTCTCTCGAAATCAAATCAATGCATACCTAGACCTGTAAAATTTGAATTTTCAACGTTTAAAACTGCTCTCCTTGTCGAGTTTCAAATATCATCGAAAGCTAATATTCTAACCCTTTAAAATAACAAAATTAACTTATAAGTAATCTAAGAGTAATAATACTATATTTGTTAAAAAGGAGCTTATACAAGTGAATAGTAGACTCTATACATATAATAGAGTTGTAACGTAAATAGTCTAGAAGGCTTATACTCCCTTCTCTCTTTAGTTTAATAATAATGCTACTTCTATATCTATTGTAAGGGGTAAACCCCTGAATATGGCTCGGGCAGAGTCCCTCGCTAATAGCCGACTTTCCTGCCTTATTACCCAGGCTATGAAGGAATGAGAGCACGCCCTTAGACACTTATTGTATTCCTACACTTATTGCATTCTTACACTTATTATATTCTCTAGAATTATAAGCATTCTTGCTAGACTATATAGTTGCGAGAGTTACACATGTACTTAGATCTTCATGTACTTTTTAATAATTTAATATTGAACCTACACCTTTGAGTTATTCGAGGTCTGGCTTCTCACACTTATTTACTAGCTACAAGTAAACACTCTACTGTTTAAGTTTTAGCTAAGATAAGATAGTTTATAGTAAAGTAAGTATTTATATAAAAATAAATTATTTGAACCTGTTTAGAGTGTGACAGACGTGCTTCAGGACAGACTCAGAACTAACAACACTCTATTCTTAGGACAAATGACGAGGAGAGAAGGAGAGCTCGAGAGAGCTGGGAACTAAATACAAGTCGCACGCGCTAAGCGAGCAAGTGACACCCAACCCTCGTGACCATAACCGTCACATAGAGATTAAGTTAATTTTTTTGTATAATCTTTAAGATTTTGCTAAAGTAAAATTAGATTATTATAAAGAAACTATATTAAATAACTTAATTTAAAAGTATACTAAGAAGAAGAATATATCTCTTCTCCTTATTATAGAGTAAATATATTTATAAAAAGAGATTCTTTGAATAATTTGAATTAACTTGTAGATACTCTAAGAATTACAAATTCCTAACTTCTATTATAGAGTAAATATCTTACTTTTAAAAAAAACTTAAAAAATAACAACATTACTTGAAACTTTTTAGAGAATGAAATTAAATAACACAACTAATTTCCCGGTTTGTGAGTAAACCGTTTATTTCAACTCATCCCCAGGTTGAATTCATTGAATTTGCAATCCCATCTAAAAGGGGAAAAGAGGGGTATGAAATCGTCAGCCACATTAACACAGCCACTTATACTTACTTCGTATAGCTTATCCGTAGCTTACCCCCAGCTTCCTCGTAGCTTACTCACAGTTGATCTAACCTCTTTGAATAATCACGCCATGCAGGTGGTGTGTAGGGAGCCTGTTGTCAGGCGATTTAGAAGTGAGCTGGTGATTTACGAGTGAGCTGGTGATTTGTGAGTAAGCTGGTGTTTTAGGAGTAAGCTAGTAGTTTGCAAGTGAGCTGGTATTTTTGAGTGAGGTAGTGATTTCCAAGTAAGCCGCCAATTTCATTATCGTGAGTAAGCTAGTGATTTCCAAGTAAGCTGGGGGGTTTTCTTTCGAATTAACTATTTCATGCCACCAGGTTCGCGCATTTAAATCTCTGTACCCAGTTGCCGCCAATGACATTTCTAAAACTCACCATCTCACAATATAACTTCATCAAAATCTCAAAACATCATATGTAAAACCTCTCAATTATCTCCGCGGTTTGTTTATCTCTCAACGCCAATTGCTAAAAACAAAAAGCACCGATTACCATAAAAGCGAGCACATAACATACAAAAATGAATGCAATCTAAACACAACCCTTTCCAGTTCCTTGCCCTGATTGAATTTCGTGTGTTCCGGAACGCCCCTTGCGAAAACAGGTGTGCTGAATGTGTAACATGACTGACAAAACGTAATGCTCGGAAGAATTCCTCGCCTGACTTGAACCCTCGGAAACTCTCTGATGGATGCAGAATCAATTCCCAAAAGCCTCTGATGGATGGAAATCAAAGAAAAAAGAAAATGCATCGCAATTTAGCTCCGAAAGAAAGCCAGAAAAAGAGGCATCGCGAGAAATCCAGACCGAGAACCGATGACGCGTGACAAATGAAAAGAAATGCAACCCCAATTTCCGCTTTTGTCTCTCTGCGCAAACGGAATCAAAATAACCCGACGCATTGCAACGAAGAAACAACCATCTAACGCTTTTCAGTAAAAACATGTCGACTCGTAAACCCATCTACAAGTTGAATTTCCACCTCCTGCCCCTCAGGAATCATCTCGTGCTTCAAATCCCAGCCCGCGCGTCGGCACAACTCGGCAACCACGACGTCGCAATCGCCCAGCATATCGACATCGAAATTGACGTGCGAAACCGGCTCTCGTGAGATGTACATTTGTGGAATGTTGGCTGGCAAGTAAGGGACAACTTCGGAGACGGGCGCAACTTTTAAGGATGTTCCAATCACGATGACGAGATCTACCTTGTCCTTGTCGTGAGTGGTAAGTCGCTCCGAGAATTTATCTGGGAGGGGTTCGCCGAAGAAGGTGATATCTGGCTTCATGACTCCGGCGGCTGGAATATCGTAATCCTCTTCCGGCTCGGAATCGGTGTCGTTGTCGAAGCGACGCTTCTTCTTGTCGCCGTTGGCGGATCGCTTGCGCTTCATGGCATTTGGTGCTTTGAGATTTCTCAGCTTTTCGATGCATTTATCGCATCGTGGGATCCGGCCTGCTCGGATATCTGGGAAGATGGCATCGCCTGGAACTTGCCACTTGCACTCGATGCAGGAAGCTGTGGCGAAGGACCCGTGACATTGAACTAGTTTTTCCGGAAGAATACCAGCCAACGCCTCAATGTTGTCAATATTTTGCGAATAATTGGTCAGCAATTTTCCCTTTTGTTGAAGGAGATGGATGAAGGCGTGGGTAGGAGTGAACTTGTCACCTGACGGAATGATATCGCGAGCGACGGTGTAAAAGTAGTTGGGATCTTCTCTGAAGACGTGAATGTCAAAGACTTCTTGTGGATCACTCAGGCCGAGATGTTGGAGTTTGGAGTAAAGACCCGTGTCCTTGGATCTGAAATCGGGGATGCCAAGCGAGGTTGAGATACCAGCACCCGTGAGCACGATAATATTGTGCGATCTTTGAATCAACTCAACGGCATCATCAATGGTGTTGAACTGAGGAAGTTTGATCCGCTTGGATAGTTCCCGACTGAGAGCCAAACCTAGAAGTTGGTAATAGGCACTATCAGGCAGACCATCGAGGAATTCTGGAGCACGAATGTTGAAGGCTGTGAGAAGCTTTTTGGCACTGACGAGACCTTCATCAACATTGATGCGAACGAATTCTTCAGGACCGATAGCACGAAGTTGTTGACGGAAAGCAACCGCCTCTGCGTAAGTGCAGATCTCCGGACCTAATAAATTCTATATTTAGTGCATGGCTTGTCAAAGGTTTCAAGTTCACTCACTGCCGTGATTAAACAGGTGCTGGTCGTCCATCTCACCAAGGGTATCTTCAAAGAGCGAAAGGGAATCGGATTCGTCGTCGTCGTCGCCCAGATCGTCTTCTGAGGAATTGGCGGCAACAATGAGATCGAAGCCATCTCCGTTGACACGTGGAAGGTCGGCGTTGAGCAGGGCGTCGCTACTGATCTCCGACTCTTCATCAGAGGGTGGGTTGGGCATGTTGATGAGAGCGACTTTGGTGCCCATCCTGGCAGCGACGCGTCGAGCGGGCTGTTTGGTCTTCATTTGGGGGTGCAGTACAGTCAGTGCAGGCCAATAAAGTGAGTAGGGGGGGGTGGATGGGGGTGGGTTGGGATGCGGCACTTCAGCTCCCCACAAGTAGCTTAGAGTAGCCTGGAAGCGTTGTCGGGTGTTGTGGAGAGAAAAGAAGTTCACGTTCAGGAGTTGGGTTGGACGTTTGGCATAGGCTAGCGCGTTGGGGCGTTTAGGGACCAAGGTTAGGGTAAGGGTGCAAGGACAAGAGAAGAGAACTTTCGGTTTTAGCAGACGCAGACGCGCCACATAGTAGAGAAATTAATTGGCAATTAACCTTTGCCTTCGCCACATTGGGTACGATAAAACACTTATCCAGCCTCCTTCCAGCCATTCACTGCACTCACAAGCCTGCAAAAGCCAGAACCCGGAAGATCGGGCGGTGAGTAGCCGGCACGTGGAAAGTGGACCCAAAGATGCCGATTGCATGAGTATTTCTGATTGGCGAGGCAGTGGGAGCAGGCCAGGGAAACAGGCTTAGAGTTTTAGCGGTAGATCTCGTGAGAGCACCGAGAGCACTTGGGCACCAAAGCCAATGTTAATTCTGAGCCTTATATCTGGCATATAGATACAATAGCCATGCAGAGGAAGCTTCTCTCTTCTCTTCTCTGCATCGTTGTCTCATCTCACCCCAACTCATAGCCAGTCTCCTCTCGTCTCAATCCCAGTCTCAGTCATCATCAATCAGCACTCCTCGCCCAATCTCCTATCGCTGGTATTATTTCCGAATTGGGTTGAGACGTTACAGAGCATCCGAGCCTGTGTTGCAATTGGGCAGGGTAGCATTTGCTCAACATGACCACTAAGAAGCGTCATTAAGCACGGCATCGAATCCTTCAAAGCAATGGCCTCTACTGCCCCCCTAAGAAGTAAAGATGACAAGACATCCAACGCGAGACCAACCCTGCCCTTTCAACCCACGCGACTACCCGAACCAAGATCTCACACTTCGGGTTCAACGTCAATAGCAAATGTTGTCAGCAATGACTCCGATTCTCAAACTAAAACCCATCGTCGCCGTCTCACTTTTTCCCGCACCGGTCGTCAGGAGGCGAAAGAGGAAGCGAAAGCTGCAAAACATATCCGTCTGCAAGCTCTAAACCCAGCCACTAAATCATCGGCATCAAGTATTTACTATGGTTCTTTCAATCACAGTCCTCGACGTTCGAGGGCATCATCGATTCGGAACCATGGAGGCTCCGTACCACCCTCTCCAAGAGTCAGCATGAACCATAGTCATCTCGAGACGCTGTTGCAAAATTTGGATTTGGACCTCGAGACTTATGGCGTGGAAGAACTCCGAGATGGCTTCTTCGACGGTGCATTTTCCAAACCACCCAAGGTGAATCGCGATGAAATGATGGAGGATGCACAGGAGACTCTTCCCCAGACTTTTAAGAAGATGCATCCTCTTTCTCCTAAATTTTTCATACCGAGACAATGGCGTGATATTCAGAGTGTGGTACGAGCGGTTACCACGACCCGTTCAGGCATCAAATTGGCAAAATCTTTCCTTGGTTTTTTCATTGCCTACATTTTATGTCTTGTTCCGGTGGTTCGAATATGGCTGGGCCGATACAGCTATATTATGGTATTGTCAACCATTATCAATCACTCTGGAAGGACTGTAGGGGCCCAATTCGATGGTGCTTTCCAGACCAGCCTAGGGACCGCAGCTGGATTGGGATGGGGAGCCTTTGCACTTTGGCTCTCAAATTCTACGTCTATCGCGAGAAGAGGTTATGGTGGAATTCTCGCCGCATTTCTCGTTGTTTTCATGGGTACCCAGGCTGCACTTCGTTCATACTATGTCCGAATTTATCAACTCGTGTTGTGTGCTGGAATTGCTGTCATTTATACCTGTCTCGCAGACACCTCAGAAGCCGTTGCGTGGGAAAAACTGTTTGACTATGGCATACCTTGGCTTTTCGGCCAAGCAATCTGTCTCATAATTGCATGCACAGTATTTCCAGATGCTGGAGCTCGACCACTTGCAGTGTCTCTTCACACTGCATTAGGCGTTATGCAAGATGGTCTCGTGCTGCCTAATCCAAATCATACTGCTCTTCATCGTCAATTGGCTTTTACATTTGTCAATCTGTCGCAGAGTTATCGAGATCTCACCTTGGATTTCTCAATTACGCGATT
Source organism: Hymenoscyphus fructigenus (assembly GCA_001414455.1). NCBI lineage: Eukaryota > Fungi > Ascomycota > Leotiomycetes > Helotiales > Helotiaceae > Hymenoscyphus > Hymenoscyphus fructigenus. The sequence goes on along the minus strand of LKUV01000191.1, from coordinate 8,380 downwards.
TCCGCCTTCGGATGTTGAAGCGCTGCGAAATCTCATGCAGGCGGTCATCAGATCTTTACTCTCCCTGAGGATGGAAAGTTCTCTGTTCGATCATTTCGAAAGGAGTGAGATTTATTCCGATCTTGGAGGCGAAGAACCCGATAGCAGCCAAATGTCTGAAAGTAGCTCGGAAATTTATAATCTTCATAGCCCCTTCGGTTCCGTGGCGGGTGAGACAATTATTGATATCGACAAGAGAAATCGAAAACGTCCTCGAATTATTAGAACCGGAACAGGAGACAAGGCCGTCCGATTGGTAACCAGCAAGCTCGCACAACCAACTTCAAAACTTCTGGCTCGCATGAGAAGTGCATTTGAAAGATGTGATGCAGTTTTAATGGGAATGTCCGGATATAGACAGTGGCTAGGTCCACCAGTAACCGCCTCATCAGATCTTATCGGAATCCTAACCAAACTCCGAAAAGGAATGATAAAATACGACGAAGCAGAAGATTCTCTAATGGACAACCCAGCATTACCACCAACCTATTCCGACCACCCAGAAGTCGTCGAACTTTTCCTTTTCGTCCATCCAATCCGTCAAGCTGCCAGGACGGTCGAAGCTTTACTTGTCAAAGTCATGGAAATGCAACAATCCCAGCAAAAATCACGCATCTACCCCCCTTCATATCCATTTACCAAAGGCATGCAAAGAACAAATGCACAAGTAAGACATGATCGCGGAGGCGTAACAGCAGGATTCTACTTCCGCTCCCAAACCCAACTAGCCCGCACAATGCGCGGAATGGCAAACGTCTACAAACCTCTCCCCCACCAAAAAGACACTCCTAATCTCGAGAAATCCGAAACCTTCGGATTATCAAGATCCGACACCATGGGAAAATACGAAGAAGAAGAAGACGAGGCTTTAGATCGGAATTCTCATGCCTCGAGGAAACAGAGATTTCGATATCGGTTGTGGTTAGTACTCCATCGCCTCCAAGGTTTCGAAATGCGCTTCGCTCTCAAAGTCATCATCATGACTTCTCTCCTCGCCATCCCAGGATGGCTGGAACAAAGTCGAGAATGGTGGAATCAAAATGAAGGTTGGTGGGCCGTCGCAATGGTGTGGATAATGTCGCATCCCCGCGTAGGAGGTAACATCCAAGATTTTTTCACGCGCGCCCTCTGTGCTGTTCTTGGAGCTGTGTGGGGTGGTCTAGCATATGGTGCTAGGGATGGGAATCCCTTCGTCATGGCGCTGTTTGCGGTGATATATATGCTTCCTATGCTTTATCGGTTTACGCAGAGTTCGCACCCCAGATCGGGGATTGTGGGGTGTATTTCTTTTGTGGTTGTTTCGCTGGCGGCGAAGGCGGATGGGGGGTTGCCTTCTGTGGTTTGGATTGCTTGGACGAGGGGGACGGCTTTTGTGGTGGGTGTTGTTGCTGCGGTGGTTGTTAGTTGGGTGCTTTGGCCGTTTGTGGCGAGACATGAGTTGAGGAAGGCGTTGGCGGCTATGATGATTTATAGTAGTATTATTTATCGGGGTGTGGTTGCGAAATATGTGTATTATGAGAAGGGGAATGAGCCGGGAGTTGAGGATGTTGCGAGATCTGGTACGTCTCCTTCAATCCACTGTCCAGCTCAACACTACATACTAACTTTATCCAAGAAATGTTAGAAGGTCGTCTCCGCGAAGGTTTCGTCCGAATCAGACAACTGATGGTACTCTTCTCTCGTCCCTTTCCCTCCCGCCAAACTACTCACTAAACAAACCCCAGGCTCTAACCCGCCACGAAATTCGCCTCCGCGGCCCCTTCGACCCCCTCCCCTACTCAGCCCTAATAGACGCCTCAGAACGCTTCTTCGAATACCTCGTCTCCGTCCGGCAATCCTCCCTCTTCTTCCACCCACACTACATCTCCAACTCCGATCTAGCCGCCGAATCACTCCTCTCCTTCCGTCGGGATGCCGTCGCTGCAATCCTCATGAATCTCTACGTTCTTGCTGGCGCATTGAGAGGTGGAAGGAGGGTGCCTGTATGTTCCCTTCCACCCACCCACCCTTTTTTTTCCCACTCGTTTTTTGACGACCAACCTGGACTTGTACTAACAACGAGCTATAGAGATATCTTCCCTCTGCAGCTCTAGCGAGGAAGAGGTTGCTAGATAAGATGGCGGAGGTGGAAGGAAGGATTGCGGAGACGAGGGAGTTGGAACGCATGCAGAGTGGACGGAGTGAGGGGGAGGGGAGGAGGTGGAGTCAGATTTATAGTTATAGTTATTCGAGGGCGTTGACGGGGTGTGTGCGGGAGTTGGAGAGTTTGACTTTTTGGACTAAGGAGGTTGTTGGGGAGATGGGGTGAGTTATTTTTCATTCTTTCTTTTTTGGGTGCGAGGGGTGTGAGGATGGTGTGGAAGTGGGTGCGGATGAGAGAGGGACGAGGTGGGGAATGGTATTGTGGATAATGCTAACTTTGATGTAGGTTTGATCCTATTGAGGGGATGGATATGGATGAGTAAATCCTTCTTACCCCGCTGGAATGGTTTCCTTTGTAGATGAGGAGGGAAGGGGAGGGGAAGGAAATGGTGTATTATATCGAAGAGCTTGGTTGTATCTTTCTTAGGATTTGCATTTGCGGGTTTGGTTGTCATCGTACATTTTATCGTTTAGAACGGGGCATTTTATTTGTATATCTGGGTGGCATTGAGCGTTTATTATAGATAGAGAGACATGTTTATATCTGTATATTTTGTATATTTGCATATTTGTTTATAAATATTTTGGGGATAGATATTTTGTCTATGCTTTATAAAGTTGTGTTATTGTAGGTACATTTTCAAATTAATATTTTTCGAAACAGTTGGCGTTAGTTAAACAACAATACTCGAGATATCTTTCATCACAACGACCCTTACGTTTTTTTATTATCCTATTTGGTGAAAACAATGTTTCTTAGCAGCTATTCCTCCTCGATACTTTAGACTATAAAGCATTCTCTCATTCAAGACCGGGGTAGTGTATAGAAGCCTTCCATCCACTGAAGAAGAAAAACGGAAGAGATCGATGGTCCACTAGTTTTTGAGAGCACGTGGGGCTTGCTACCCTCGAACTCAGTTGTAGCTCTCGGACATGTTTTTTGACTCTCGGCCGAAGAATATCTGCACTCGGAGATATATTTGTTTTCGGAGATATCTTGTTTTGGCGATACCTAGTCTAGGAGATATCTGGTCTCAGAAAAACATATTCTCGGAAATACATATTCTCAGAGATATGTGAGATATCTATGTCCTCGGATAGATATTTACTCTCGGAGATAGTCGGAAATGATTCTTTTAACACTCGGATATGTGTCTCGGAAATAATATATCTACCCTCGAAAATAAATACATCAGATTATATCTGATACCATAGAAAATATTCGCTTTCGGAGATGTATTTACCTCGGAAATAACTATGTCCGAACTTCGGATTTCAAGTTTCCTAAATGTTTCGTGATTCTTGAGCGATACCGGAAGAAGCTAAAAGATTTTATAGTTTTTATATAACATACTCGTCTCCAAAGTCATCTCCTCCTAGGGGACCGTCGGTGATAGATATCGCTCATTTTTAGAGAGGTTTGGAAGCTGAATAGTACTACTCTAGTGAGTGAGATGAATACTACCTCAAAGAGTCAAGTCGCCAAAGTCGACCGGCTAGTGTATATAGTTCCTTCATTCTCCATTATTCTTCAAGCTCCAGGTATTCCTTCCGAGGCGTTAATGGCCCATGGTTGTTGAGCAGGAGTCGGGATGCAGCTGAACTCTGTCGAATTTATAGCTTTTGAGAACGGGCGAGGAGACGAGGACATGGCATGAGGTTGTGAATTTGTTGGTTTCTGGGATGGCCTGGATGAACGTTTGTCGTTCGGAAATAAGTTCGCTGTTGAAAACAAATTTGCTTTTGGAAATAAATATATACTATTGAAGTTAATTACACTCTTGGAAATATAAAATTCAATGTGAGAAGTGGAAGGCCTTCCTTTTTTTGAAGCTGATATTATCACTCATATCACAGGTTGAAGTCGTTTGGTCTCAGTCCATTATTCTTCAGAGTCCCGTAGTTCGTTCAGTTTCCGAGAAATGTTATATATAACTGCCTGCAATTCTTATTCAAGTTGATCCTCCCAGAAACCAACCTTCCCACCCTTTCCTCCCTCACTCCGACTTGCACTTGCGCCCGCAACCGTGTTCCCATCCAGGTAACTATCAGATATCAAAGCTTCTTCTCCTTTGTGTTCACCAATGACAGCTAATTTCTTTATACTCTAGTTTCTCGCTCCCCAGTAATCTTGATTCCTTTGGAGATTGGGCGCCCCTTCAATTAATACCTCTACAAGTGTAGGACCAGAATTGGGATCACCAACAAGAAGTATATAGCGTCGGTCCTCGGCCTACGGCGGGCGAGTCAAACTTTCTCCGTACTCATCTGCCGGTTCATTTTGGAATGGCTTGCGCTTCGCTAGTTGATCTATTCCCTTGGTCCTGCCAGCTTCCTCTTCTTATTTCCTCATATCCTCTACAACTTCTTCTTTCATTTTGGTTCTTTCAGGATCTTCAAGCCTTCTGTCAAACTTGTCGTACTCCCTGCTCTCTTCTTCTAACTCATCTTCCAATCCTTCATCTGGAACATACGGCTCTCTTATATCCTTCAAACCCCATGTACCTCCATGCTGATTTACCTTGAGGGTAGCGACTAGACCACCTTCAAGCGTATGTCCATCATCATCCAACCCATTGGTAAACGCGTCAATAATGCTCACGCTCCCATCTCGCCCCGTCGTCGCGAGAATATCTCTCCCCTCAAAGAGACCTGGGAGCATCAGATTTACAACCCCGGTAATTCCTAACCCCTCATGAATATTATCGGGTGAGTCGTGTCGTTCATCGGGGAATTCCTTTTCGAAAAAATCATCTGTTAGTGACCAGGTTCTATTATTGATCTTGTTATCATCGCCCACAGTGTACGTCCCTTGCCCAGCACGCAACGGTCGCATGTCGCTTTTCCGAAGTAATGGAGTCCAAGCTGCCCCCCATGCCGCTGAAGGTCCATGTCCATTCATATCAATGTCACTGGGTTTGTTTGCATCGAAGAGTTTAGAACGACACAACGTGATTATTTTGACGTCGCCGTCATTGGTAGTGCAAATAAGAAAGGAAAGAAGTATTGGATGGCACTGAATAGGCGTGATTGCCGTTGAAGATGAGAAGAAGGAGTGTTCTTGTGCCAATTGTAGTGAGACTGGCTCGTCACCGTCTTCATGAAGGATATTGTAGGTTTTCACATGGCCGCCAGTCGTCCCAGCTGCTATTATAGAAGCTGATACATGAAGACATGTTATGCCGGAAGGTGTTGGTAGGGAATGAGTCAAGGTTCTGGCAGTGGTGTTAATGAATGTTATCATGTATACAGGTGTGTAAATTTGAAAAATAGTCTCCGGAAAAACTTAGGAACATTACATTTCATTGCCTTGACTTGAAACTTCAAAAAGAGTTAAACATCCAGTTCCTTCAGATAAGAAGGTGCGAGAACCGACCACGAAGCGGCGAGTTGGCAATGAGATGGCTAGAAATGCCAGACATGTCGGTATTTGATTTAAGAGCGAGCTGCTAGCCAGCCCTCTTATTTGGGCGCCATAAGGAAGCGATACTCTCTGAAAGTTTGGTCACTTCGCGTTTTGTTTTTAGGTGTTGTTGAAAGATTAGCAGAGGAAGAAAAAATGCCCTGTGCATATGTAGGTGACGGTGGGGCAAATATTGGTTGACCAGCTACCGGTTTAATTTATGAAGTGATAGGAAAGTGAGTAACGTCTGTCCCTGCGTCCCGAGACACCTCCTGTAACGAGACGAATCTATAGTTTTGGAATCACAATTTTTTTCTTGGTAAGTCTACGAAGTTGTTATTTATATGTTACTTTCTTCAACTATTTGTCCCTTAGGAGACCACTTAGCAACAAAAAAAGAGTACGGCTGAATATGCTGTCGATCGCTTCAATTACGACACCGATCGCCGCTTCCGCTGTCCCGCCCTGTTTAATCGTGACTTTCAAAGTCTTTTTCAAAATTCGGAGCACTTAAGGAAAGGTCCTATCACGAAATATTATAGCTCTAAATTTTAAAGATACTCCAAGAGGAAAAGAACATAGTCCGGGAGTTACGCCGGTACGACGAGAGGGTTCACATTTTTCAGTGCTTAGTAATGTATATTAGCCGAGATACAATTTACTATGTTCACGCCTAGGCTTGCTATTTCCTTGACTGATACGAGTTAGACTTAATTAGCGTGGGTTTATGCAAGAGACTACGTGACACACCTGAATTTGAAGCTTTTTGTGACGGAGCTGTGATGTGTCTTAGCATGGGAACAACTTAAATAGCCTCAGTCCTTTCTGATTCTCTTCCCTCCTTAGTTTGATATTTCCGTACCTGCGGTTCTAGTTCTAGCAATTGATTCAAAAGCTGTTATATGCTTTATCATTTGTTGGCATCCGTGACACTTTTGATATTCTAGAAGCTATTTACGATTCCTGGATCTCTCGGATCTGCAATATTTATTTTGATGTTCCCACCCATTCAGTTCTAGCACGTGACTTGAGTCCCATATCGGCCAAGGGGATAAATTATTGAAATAATTCTATCATGTGATGTTACGAGCGCTTATGTCACGTGTGCGGGGTTGAGTAACAAGGCAGCTGCTCTTGTTCCAAGTTATCTTTTTCATCTGTTCTCAAGGAAAAGCAAATTAATTACCATTAAATATATAAAATGGAAGAACAATTTTCAGGATCTCGAGATAGTGTTGAAGAATATTTTATAGTAAGTATATTTCAGGAACGGAAGATATTGCAGGGCTAATAGGGTGAAATAAGAATGTATATACATCTCGACGAAGTGTCTAGTTATTTCACTAACTATTCCTTGGATAGGAGGTTAATAGACCTTCTATTTAATAACTATAGCTCCTGCTGACCTTGTGGTACTTGCTGGTGTAGAACGTAAGTCAACCTATGCTCTTGAATAACTGTGGCTGCTGCTGACCTTGTGGTGCTTGCTGGTGTAGTATGTAAGTCAACCTATGCTCTTGAATAACTGTGGCTGCTGCTGACCTTGTGGTGCTTGCTGGTGTAGTACGTAAGTCAACCTATGCTCTTGAATAACTGTGGCTGCTGCTGACCTTGTGGTGCTTGCTGGTGTAGCGAGTAAGTCAACTTATACTCTTGAATAACTGTGGCTGCTGCTGACCTTGTGGTGCTTGCTGGTGTAGCAGGTAAGTTAACCTATGCTCTTGAATAACTGTACCTGCTACTGACCTTGTGGTGCTTGCTGGTGTAGCAGGTAAGTTAACCTATGCTCTTGAATAACTGTACCTGCTACTGACCTTGTGGTGCTTGCTGGTGTAGAGCGTAAGTTAACCTATGCTCTTGAATAACTGTGGCTGCTACTAACCTTGTGGTGCTTGCTGGTATAGGACGTAAGTCAACCTATGCTCTTGAATAACTGTGGCTGCTGCTGACCTTGTGGTGCTTGCTGGTGTAGTGGGTAAGTCAACCTATGCTCTTAAATAACTGTGGCTGCTGCTGACCTTGTGGTGCTTGCTGGTGTAGAGGGTAAGTCAACCTACGCTCTTGAATAACTGTGGCTGCTGCTGACCTTGTGGTGCTTGCTGGTGTAGGATGTAAGTCAACCTATGCTCTTAAATAACTGTGGCTGCTGCTGACCTTGTGGTGCTTGCTGGTGTAGGAGGTAAGTCAACCTACGCTCTTGAATAACTGTAGCTGCTGCTGACCTTGTGGTGCTTGCTGGTGTAGAGTGTAAGTCAACCTACGCTCTTGAATAACTGTGGCTGCTGCTGACCTTGTGGTGCTTGCTGGTATAGGAGGTAAGTTAACCTACGCTCTTGAATAACTGTAGCTGCTGCTGACCTTGTGGTGCTTGCTGGTATAGGCGGTAAGTCAACCTACGCTCTTGAATAACTGTGGCTGCTGCTGACCTTGTGGTGCTTGCTGGTATAGGAGGTAAGTTAACCTATGCTCTTGAATAACTGTGGCTGCTGCTGACCTTGTGGTGCTTGCTGGTGTAGTAGGTAAGTCAACCTATGCTCTTGAATAACTGTGGCTGCTGCTGACCTTGTGGTGCTTGCTGGTGTAGTATGTAAGTTAACCTACGCTCTTGAATAACTGTGGCTGCTGCTGACCTTGTGGTGCTTGCTGGTGTAGTACGTAAGTCAACCTACGCTCTTGAATAACTGTGGCTGCTGCTGACCTTGTGGTGCTTGCTGGTGTAGTATGTAAGTCAACCTATGCTCTTGAATAACTGTGGCTGCTGCTGACCTTGTGGTGCTTGCTGGTGTAGTACGTAAG
>LKUV01000190.1:0-86720 GCA_001414455.1 Hymenoscyphus fructigenus | reverse complement strand
TTACTTTATTAACTTTCTTTTTTATTTTTCTCTTTAACTTCTCTTTTCTTTTATTACTTCTACTTCTATCTCTCTCTATTATATATTTCTTACTTATTTCTTCTATCTTTTTCTTTTTATTATCTTTTTTATAATATTAACCTTTTATTATTTTATTTTAATATATCTTACTTTTACTTTTACTCTTATACTATACTCTTCTTTCTTTTCTTATTCTTACTCTATTTATTATTTTTACCTTTTTTTATAATATCTAATATCTCTTTTTCTATTTATTACTATAATCTCTTATCTTTTTTATTAACTTTTCTCTTCTTTACCTCTTTATTTCTCTTTAACTATTCTAATTATTTTCTAAACTCTATTACTTCTCTTTTTATTATTCTCTTTATTTATATACTTCTCTTCTCTCTTTTATTTTTAAATCTTTTTTTGTTTATATACTTTACTATTTAACTTTAAATTTATTACTATACTTTAAACTAACTTTAACTCTAACTCTCTTTCTTTCTTATCTTATTCTATTTCTTACTTTACTCTTTTTCTTACTCTACTCTCTTTCTTATCTTACTCTTCTTCTTACTCTACTCTCTTTCTTATCTTACTCCTCTTCTTACTCTACTCTCTTTCTTATCTTACTCTTCTTCTTACTCTACTCTCTTTCTTATCTTACTCTTTTTTTTTCTTATTATAATATACTCTTTCTTTTACTTATACTCTTTCTCTCTCTACCTCTAACTCTTATATAAAATCTTACTCTTATAACTTACCTTTTCTCTCTTACTTACTTTCTTCTATATTTATTATCCCTTTTATTCTTTCTTTATTTAATTCTCTTTTCTCTTATATTTTATTTCTTTATCTCTACTACTTTAATTACTTATCTCTTTTAATAACTTATTCTTATCTTCTTTATCTTCTCTCTTTATCTTTCTTCTATAATATATTTTACTTCTTAAATTCTCTACTTTCTTTTTATTATTATTTCTTTTTCTTTTCTACTCTCTCTTCTCCTCTTTTCTTTCTTTCCTCTTTTCTTTCTTTCTCTTTATTCCTTCTTTATCTACTATATATTTATTTAAACTCTTCTTATCTATCTTTATCTTATCTTCATTTATTTTTATTCTCTTTTATATTTTTATTCTCTCTTTCTATTACTCTCTTTCTTTCCTCTTTTATTAACCCTCTTCTCTACTTAATTACTTCTACTTTCTTTTCTTCTACTTTTACTCTCTTTCTCTATTATCTTTCTTCTACTATACTTTCATATTCTATCTACTTAATTACTTACTCTTTCTCTTTATTCTTATTTCTTCTCTTCTTCTCTTCTTCTCTTCTCTTTTCTCTCTTTTTCTTTAATAAAACTTCTTCTACTCTCTTTTATTTCTATTTATTATCTTCTTTACTTACTCTTATATTTACTTAAATAATTACTTACTCTGTCTACTTTTATATTTTATTCTTTATTTTTCTTTTTATATCTTATTCTTTATTCTTTCTTCTTTTTCTTTTTCCTTTTCTTCTTTTATCTTTTATTCTTTCAAATATCTAAACCTCTCTTTATTTTATTTTATTTTTATATAAATTACATTTTAAATTATCTACTACTATATTTTTATTATTATTTCTTTTCTAATCCTCTACTTATTTAACTTATCTTAATATTTATTTATTTAATCTTTTCATTATCTACTTAACTATTATTTATACTTAACTCTTTTATTCCCTTATTCTCTTCTCTATTTCTTCTTAACTCTTTTCTTTTCTTATTCTCTTTTCTTTTTTTTTCTTTTTTCCTTTCTTTTACTTTCCTTTCTATTTTCTCTTTCTTTCTTTTCTCTTCTCTTTTACTTTCTTTTTTATTTTCTCTTTCTTAACTCTATCTCTCTAACTACTAACTATTTTATATTCTACTTCTATCTAATATATACTTTCTTTTTCTTATTCTTTTACTTTTTATTTTATTTACTCTCTATTTTTTACCTCTAATTATTATCTAAATCTATTCTTCTTTCTACTCTCTTACTCTTTTATAATTCTTTCTTATTTTTTCCTTTTACTTAATAATTACTTACTCTTAATTTTCTCTTTACTTCTTTTACTATACTTTCTCTCTTCTTTTTACTTAAATTCTTACTTATAAATCCTCTTCTCTTCCTTTCTCTCTTATTTATCATCTTTTACTTACTTACTAATTCTCTTTCTTTTCTCACTTACTTCTCTCTACTTTCTTACTCTACTCTCTTTTTACTTATTACTCTATTCTCTTTTCTTTTACTTTTTTATTTTATCTTTCTTTCTTACTTTTATTTATATATTTCTACTTATCTTTTTTTTTAATTCTCTATTTTTAATTTCTATATAACTTCTACTTTCTTTTTACCTTTTTCTAATTTTCCTTTACTTTCTCTAACTATACTTCTCTTATCTTTCTTTTTTAACTCTTCTTCTACTCTATTTCTATCTTATCTTTCTCTAATTACTTTCTTCTTTTTTAACTCTTTTTTATTCTCTATTTACTTTTTTATTAACCCTAACTCTCTCTCTTACTTCTTATTCTCTATTCTTTTCATCTCTCTCTAATATTAATCTCTATTCTTTCTCTTTTTGCTTTTTCTCTCTTCTATTTTATTCTTCTTCTTTTTATATCTCTTTTTCTCTTTAAACTTAAATTACTTCTTCTTTCTTTAATCTCTCTGTGAGGTAGATAGTAGGCAATAAGTCAATTTGAATCTTTTTAATTTAGTACAGAACTAATCTCTGCCCCTCCTTAGAGGTGCAGGAGAAGTCTCGCTTTATAGTAGCTCCTAAGCCCTAATATTACGTCAACTCTGTTAACTCTGTAAACTCCATCTACTAGAACTGCTCAATTCCTGATTGATTTATAATAGTAGATAAAGACTTCCTTAGATTAGATGAAAAGTCACATGACCTTATGACCTTGTGACCTCTACATATCACACTCTCTCTTTTCTATTCCTTCTTCTATTTATTCTTCTTTAACTTCTTTCTCTTTTGAAACTTTAATTAATTTCTTATTTTAATTTCTCTTCTTCTAATCTATTCTTATTTTTAACTTTTTCTAACTATATATTAACTCTCTATTTTATTCTTTTCTATTTTACTTTTATTTCTTTCTTCTTATTCTTAACTCTCTTCTTTATTTTCTTTCTCTTCTTTTCTATATTTCTTTCTCTTCTTTTCTATATTTCTTTTTAACTTCTTTATTTTTTAAAACCTATTTAAACTCTTCTTCTTATTACTTATTTATTTTAATTCTCTTAAAACTCTCTCTATACTACTCTTCCTCTTTTATTACTCTTATATTATTCCCTTTAAACTTTTCTTTTAATTAATTAATACTTCTATAACTCTTATATTAAAATACTTCTATAACTCTAACTCTATTCCTCTTATACTACTATATTCTTAAAACTCTTATAATTACTATTACTTTATAATTTTAACTCTTTTCTTAAATCTTACATTATAACTTTAATATATTTTATATTTAAAATTTATTCTTAAATTTATTTTTTCTTTTCTTACTTTCTTCTTTAAACATTACTTACTCTTTATTTATTTAATCTATTTTACTCTAATCTTCTCTTTTCTCTCTATATCTTATCTTTCCCTTTTATTCTTATCTTTCCTTTCTACTCTTATCTTTCTTTCTTTATATAATTTATATTATACTTTTTTATTTCTTACCTCTCTTTCTACTTCTTACTAATCCTATCTCTCTTATTTACTAATACTTTTCTTCTCTTTCTTAAATATTATACTTCTAAAAATCTATCTTTTACTCTTATTCTTTTATCTATTTATTATTTCTACTTACTCTTTTTCTTTGTTTTATATTACTTATACTTCTTTAACTTCTTTTTTTTCTACTTCTCCTTTAACTTTATTCTATTATCTTTATCTTATATTTCCCTTTTATTATACTTATTACTACTTCTTATTTCTTTTCTTGATAATAATTCTCTTTCTTCTTTTCTTTTCTCTCTTTTAAATACTACTCTCTTATCTTTTTATACTTTTTATACTTTTTTCTCTCTACTACTACTAAACTTTCTACTTTAAAACTTACTCTATTTATTCCTCTTAACTTTTTTTATTAAAAACTTATATTACATTATTTTATATCTCTAATCTAATACTTTAATATAACTCCTACTTTATACTCTTCTATAATTAATCTTTATTTTATTTACTATTTCCTTTTTTTATTCTTTAAATTTTATATCTTATTAATCTCTTTAATTTATTCTTTATTTTATCTTTTTCTTATTTAATTCTTTACTTTTTATATAACGTGGTTTATCAGGACCCTATGTATATTAAGACCCTGTGTACTTTTGCTGACTCTCTAACTCTATTATTTTGACACATGTTTTTTACCCTTTCTAATAGAGGTATAAACTCAAGAAGCATGTATTATTTTAGCTATTAAAGCTATTTGAACCTCGAAAAGAAAACTAAGTCATTGAAAAGCTGCAAAAATCTATAAAGTTCCTGAATCTATACTTCGCCTTAGAATGAACAGCTATATTCTACTCTCTGATTGTTGGCTAGCAAATACAAATTTGACTGAGTTAGAGGAGGAGGTTATTGTTTGATATATACTTGATTTAGATATAAGAGGCTTTATACCCTAGCTAGCTAGTGTAGAAGATATAGTGAATTATATCCTTGAATCACAGGGGGGGAGACACGTTAGGAAGCTCTGGGCACATTGATTTGTACAACAACAACTAGCTATAAAGACATGTTTTAATCACGTTTACGACTTCCAAAGAGCCTTATGCGAAGATTCTAAGCTTATTAGTACATGGTTTCAACTGGTGGAGAAAATAAGGGCAAAATACAGCATTCTAGACTGTGATTTTTGGAATTTCAACGAAACTGGCTTTATAATGAGCATGATCACTCCTTCTATGGTTGTTACACACGTAGATCAACGTAGCAGAGGCAAGGCAGTTCAGCCAGGCAATCGAGAATAAGCTACTGCAATTGCTTGTATCAACGGCGAAGGTAGGAGTATTCCTCTATTTTTGGTAGTAAAGGGGAAATGCTACCTCTCAAGCTAGTATACTAAGGGCAGCCTTCTGTACAACTGGGTTATTAAACCAACAATCAATGGCTGGACAAATAATGAGACAGGTCTAGAATAGCTCAAGCACTTTAATAAGTATACTTCTACTCAAGCAAAGGGTCTATATTGAATGCTTGTCCTTGATGGGCATGAGAGTTATAAATCAGCTGAATTCCAAGAGTACTGTAAGGCACATAACATTATTACTCTTGGACTACCTCCTCACTCTTCTCATTTAACCCAGCCACTTAATGTTAGGTGTTTTAGTGTCTTAAAACAGGCATATAGTCGACAAATTGAGACTTTTATTAAAGCTTATATTAACTACATCACAAAGGTTGAGTTCTTTCTCGCCTGTAAAGCAGCCTATACAGAATTAATAATAGCCCAAAACGCTTAAGCTGGATTCCGTGGGGCTGGCTTAGTACCTTTTAATCCACAGGCTGTGATTTCAAAGCTTGATGTAAAGTTATAGACGCTAACCTCTACTAGGCCCCCCTCTATCGACGCTGACCCTTAGGTCTCTCAGACTCCTCACAACCCTGCTGAAGCTCTTTCACAAACAACTCTTGTAAAGAACTAGATTGCTAGTTACTAAGGAAGCTTGCTAACACTAATTTTCCGGACAGTTGTTGTATTAGCGAAAGGTACAGAGTAATTAGCTCATGAAGTAACCCTTTTAACAGCTGAGGTACATATACTTTGAGCAGCAAATGAAGCTCTTAGCAAACGTCGCAGAGCTAGGAAGACTTATGTATGTTAAGGCAGTGTACTTACTATAGAGGATGCACAGGATATTCTAGCACAGAAAGATACAGATAAGCAGGTTCGACGCAATATACGTGTAGAGGGGGGTAATCAGAAGGTGGGGCAATTAACTAGTAGGCGCTGTGGCACTTGTGGAAAAGCTGGTTATAATGCACGAACTTGTCAAGTAGATGTAGATATATCTAGTTCATTAGATTCTTAGTAGTTTTAGTTAAATTTATATATTGTGGTTGTTTAATTATATTTTAAAGTAGTAGGGGAGTGGGAATGTGCGCAGGGTCCTGATATGCGCAGGGTCCTGATAAACCACGTTACTATTTTTTTCTTTTATTTCCTTTCTTTTTATTTATTCTTTTCTTTTTATTATATTCTCTTAATTTAATCTCCCTCTACCTTTTCTCTACTACTATTTTTTTCTCATTACCTAAATCTATTTTCTAATATCTCTTCTATTTATCTCCTACCTTCTTTAATTAATCTCTTCTTAATATCTCTCTACTAATAATTTTTTTTCTTAATTTTTATTTATTTAACTTCTCTTTTTTTTATTTTTAATTTTTCTATTATTTTTATCTTTATTTCTTACTTATTACTCTAACTATTCTCCTTTTATCTATTACTATAATCTTAACTCTTTTCTATAACCCTTATTTTTTTATTACTTACTTTTCTTCTACTACTTTTAAAATCTTTCTTTCTTTCTTTAAATACTTTTTAAGTCTCTTTTGCTACTCTACTACTTAATTCTAACTATAATACTAACTTTAAAACTGTTTTATAACTCTAACCTTAATATTATTTTATAACCCTAACTTTAAACCCTCTTTTATTAAGCTACTAGCAGTTAGCTTCTCCCTAAATAACTTAACACACAACTCTAAGCCTCTCTAAATTATCAAAGCTACTAGCGGTTACTCTTTCTCTTAACTACCTAAGTTACTACTAGTTAACCTCTCTCTATTACTATAATAATACTAACTAACATTTAACTCTACTCTTCTCTTCTCTTTTATCTTAGAATCTCTATATATATCCTTCTAAACTATAATAGTTTATATATAATCAACATATAGTCTTATATAATTACCCTGTACTCTTATATAGTTTTATATAGAAAAGAAACTTAACCTATACTATGTATTTTTATCTGTTTAGATAGTCTTATATGTTTTAGAATATACTCTATTCTTACTATTTATATTAACCTCTTTCTTAAATCTTACTAACTATAAAGTCTACATTTTCTACTTTATTAATATAACTATTTAATAAAGTAATAGTTAAAGTTATAAGCTTAGGTTTATCTATTCCTAGAACTTTCTTTTTTCTTTTTTATTTAAACTATAAATAATATTTACCTATAACTTTATTAATTTACTAGAGAAAACTCTTTTATATTTAAACCTTAAATAAGTTAAAGATATAGTTTTAAATATTTAATTAGGAATTATATAGAAATTAAGAATATATGTTAACTCTTACTCTTATATAGTAAAGAGTAAGAGTACTAGAAGAATAGAAATATAATAGATATAGAAATAGATTTAACATAGTTTATCAGTACCTTACTAATATTAGTACCTTGCTACTTTTCCCCTTATAATTTACTCCCTAACTTTGACACACGATTTCTTAACAACCACAATGTCTATTTAAACCCAAGAAGCACAAATCACTCTAGCTATTAAGGCTATCTGAACTACTCTAAGACTTAAACATACAACTGCTGCGAAAATCTATAACATGCTACACTCTATACTTCACGACAGAATAAACGAACGAACTCCTCTCAGCGAACGCTGACCTTCTACTCAGAAATTAACTAAATTAGAAGAGTTAGTACTTCTTCAATATATACTTGACCTAGATTCTAGAGGGTTTGTGCCTCGGTTGGCTAGCGTGGAAGATATAGCAAATTATATCCTTGAATCACAGGAAGAGAGATGTGTTAGGAAGCTCTAGGTACATTGATTTATATAACAACAACCAGCCTTAAAGACGTGTTTCAATTGTGTTTATAACTTCTAAAGAGCCTTGTGCAAAGATCCTGAGCTAATTAGCATGTGGTTTCAACTAGTAGAGAACATAAGAGCAAAATATAGTGTTTTGGATAGCAATTTCTGTAACTTCAACGAGACAGGCTTTATAATAGGTGTTATTTGCTCTACAATAGTAGTTACAAATGCTAATTAACGTGGCAGAGGCAAGGCAGTTTAGCTAGGCAATCAGGAATAGGCTATAGCAATTACTTGTATTAATAGCGAAGGTTGGAGTGTGCCTTCATTTTTAGTAGTTCAGGGGAAGAATCATCTTGTGAATTAGTATACTAAGGGCGGCCTTCTACATGACTAGGTTATTAAACCAACAAGCAACAGCTAGACAAACAATGAGACAGGTCTAGAATAGCTTAAGTACTTTGATAAGTATACTTCTGCTCAAGCAAGAGGTCTCTATCGAATACTTGTCCTTGATAGGCATAAGAGTCACAAATTAGCTGAATTCCAAGAGTACTATAAGGCACATAACATTATAACTCTTAGACTACCTCCTTACTCTTCTCATTTGACCTAGCTACTTGATGTAGGATGTTTTAGTGTGTTAAAACAGGCGTACAGTTATTAAATTGAGACTTTTATTAAGGCTTATATAAACTATATTACCAAGGTTGAATTCTTTCTAGCCTTTAAAGCTGTGTATTTAGAGTTAGTAACAATCCAAAACACTAAAGCTGGATTCCGTAGAGCTGGCCTAGTGTCTTTAGATCCCTAGGCTGTGATTTCAAAGCTTGATGTAAGGTTACAGACTTGAACTCCCCCTTGACCCTCTACTGCTAATTCCAACACTTAGATCTCCCAGACCCCTTCTAACCTAACCAAAGCTCTTTTACAATCAACTCTTGTTCGAAATCAGATTGTCTGTTATCAGGGGAGCTCACTAACCCTACTCTTTGAGACAGTTACTGCATTAGCAAAGGGTATAGAGCAAATAGCCCACGAGATAACCCTTCTATCTGCTGAGGTACATACTCTTCGAACAGTAAATGAACTCCCCCTTGACCCTCTACTGCTAATTCCAACACTTAGATCTCCTAGACCCCTTCTAACCTAACCAAAGCTCTTTCACAATTAACTCTTGTTCGAAATTAGATTACCTGTCATTAGGGGAGCTCACTAACCCTACTCTTTGAGACAGTTACTACATTAGCAAAGAGTATAGAGCAAATAGCCTACGAGATAACCCTTCTATCTGCTGAGGTACATACTCTTCGAACAGCAAATAAAGCCCTAAGTAAACGCTGTAGGGCTAAAAAGACTCGCATCTGTCAAGGGGATATACTTACTGTACAGGATGTACAGGATATTCTAGCACAGAAGGATGTAGATAAGCAGGTACAACGTGATTTATATATAGAGAGAGGTAGTTAGAAGGAGGAGCAATTGTCTAGACAGTACTATAGTACTTGTGGAAAAGCTGGTCATAATACACAAACCTGCCAAGAAGATATAGATATGTCTAGTATATTAGAATCCAATTAGTCTTAATAAGTTTTATAGGTTGTGGTTGATTTATTGTATAGTGAAGTAAATTATAGGGGGAAAAGTAGCGAGGTACTAATATTAGCGAGGTACTAATAGACCACGTTATATATAATTAAAAGTATATTACTTCTACTCCTTAAGGCAGTATTTTACTAAGCTGGCCACAGAATCCCTTTCTAAAACTAGTATAAAAATGCTTGTAAACTCTACTCTAAGATAAATTTAAAATAAGTAAGGAAATATATTGTAAAGGTCTTAGAAATATAAGGTAAACCTTACTTAGAAAATCACTATACTCCTATATCTCTCCTACTCCTTAGAGCAATATCTCGCTAAGCTAGCCTTGGAATCCTCTTTTAAGACTAGCATAGAAATGCTTGTAATCTCTTTCCCTAGATAGAATAAAAATATATAAGAAAAAATATTACAAAGGTCTTAGAAATATAAGGTAAGCCTTACTTAGAAAATTACTATACTTCTATATCTCTCTGACTTCTCAAGGTAATATCTCGCTAAGCTAGCCTTGGAATTCCTTTTTAAGACTAGTATAAGAATCCTTACAAACTCTTTCCTTAGATAAATTTAAAATAAGTCAGGAAATATATTACAAAGACCTAGAAAATACAAGATTAACCTCCCTTATAATATAGTAGTACTTTTACCTTATACTATTAGAGGCTTAACCTTGAATAACTCAATGATATAGTTTCAAATATTTAATTAAGAAGTATATAAAAACTATATATATACAAGCTCTTCCTCTATATATACTTAAAAAAGAATCTTCTCTTTACATTAACTATAAACCTTTAAAAATAATACTATTTACAAATGATTAAACTAGAACTCTACTAGTGCTACAGCTGCTACTCAGTTTGCCTGGATATAAGCCACCTCCCCTAGCTGCGCTGTCTCCCCTAGCCAAAGTATATACTCTTTCTTATTTAAGAAGCCCTGTGTCACGAATCACGTGCTAGCACGGGACTAGTGAAGACCAGGCGGCGCCCTGACAGGTCAAACACATCCACAAGGAACCTACAGCCGGAGGGGATCGGTTAGACTAGCTAAACGATCCAAGGATTTCCATAGTATAGTTATCACGTGATACAGTCACATAACCGTTGGAGCTTGCAGGAGCTTGCAGGAGCTTGTATTAGAGCTTGGGATCTGGGGCTCCCTCTGGGCTCCAGGAGAATGAAGGTTCTATATATGACTGGCACGTCTACTATTAGATAGGAGCTTTGTGCTCAACTTAGTTTATCATCTTAGTTATTAAGTTATTACTTCCGACTCTTTTGATACAAGTAACGAGTTCACTTCCAAGTAAACACTTCGCACACTCTTACCTCTTACTACATACCAACCTTCAAGACTAGTCACGTTTGTTTAGACCTGTTAGGTAGTTTCGTTATACTTTGAGCACCTGCTTAGAAGTAAGACCACGATCATGTCGTCCTCCTCTGGCCGCGAAAGAGACCGCACTCTAGCGCCTACACTACCTCCGACACTAGCGATGAAAGGACCGAATGTCACTCTCAGGGAGGACATTAAGGTCCCCATGCCCGACAAATACGATGGAAACCCAGCGACGCTTGGAGAATTTCTCATGAAATCTTCTATGTACTTGGGGTTCCACGGGGATAAGTTTCTAAACGAATCCAACTAAGTCTATTAGATAGTGACTCAACTTGTGGGAGACGCCTACAAGTGGATTGAGCTGTACATTAAGGAATATTGGGAGGGACGACGTACAGACAGTTTGCTAACTGTGAAAATGAGTCTTGTGACTCAGGGATTATTTTTCAACGTAAAAGGATTCAAAGTGGGACTACAGAGAGCGTTCGGAGATATCGACATTAAGAAGAAAGCAGTCAATAGGCTCCAACGCCTTACCTAGACAGGGTCTGCTATGAAATACACATTGGAATTTCAACAATACTCAGCAAGAGTAGGATGAAACAACAGTGCTCTCATTGATTAATACTACCGAGGTCTCAAGGACGCGGTAAAAGATGAGTTGTCACGCTCTGACCTGCCTACTGACTTAAAGAAGCTAGTAGACAGCTTAATTTGAATTAACAACCACATATACAAGCGACGCCTAGAACAAAAAGGGAACTATGGCCACTTCAAGGAACACCATCCCAAGAAAAGTCACAACCGAGGGGATCCAATGAAACTTGATGTAACACACAAGTCCAGGATCAAAGAGAAAAAAGGCAAACTTTCCCAGAAAGAACGGAACCGCTGACGCAAGCAGAATTTATGCTACTCATGTGGCCAGTCAGGCTATAGAGCAAACGAATGTAGCTCGAAGAAGTAAGCCAACAAGGGAAAACAAGTTAATGCTATATTCCAAAGGGAAATAGCATTGCTGGAAACACAGGAGCTCTCTGATGAAGAATTAGAAGCACGTGGATATGGAACTTAGATTGAAGAAGAGGATGATTCTATCCTTGAACAATATTACAACACTCGCTCAGAAAACAAGCATAAGTTACTATTGCAGGCCACTTACGAATCACCAGCCAGTACTTCAGAGGAAGAGTCCTCTGAGTCATCGGAATTATCTAGCAGGAATGATTGGAGTAGAGAACCCTAGGTTGGGGATACATAGGTCTTTATTGGAACCTATGAGAGAGGGAATCGTTGGGTAGACATAAAAGGCAAAAGGCCAGACTTTTGGTCCCCACATGCCACTATAGGACATGATTCTATTCCTCTCCAACAGTACATTATCAATGATAATTAGGCGGGTTATATCTGCTTTAGACACAAGGGTTCTGGACACATCTCTAGGGAAGAGAAGGAATATGATTACGCTATAAACTGTGACAAGACAACACTGCCTAAGGAATTCTACTACCTAGTAGAAGGAGAACTTTGGGCTGCTCAGACCCTAGGCCCCTCTACAACAGAATGGGTACGTCACTGACCACAACCGACATCTGACTAGACATTAGACAAGCAGTTCACAGGAACACTACCAGACTATCAGATAGGAGTGGAATATCAACAGATATGTAAAGTAGTATACATAGATCAAGAAAAGGTTATATTCTTCCCATGGGCTCAGAATGCCATGGCCTGACTTAACAATGCTGAAAATAATATATTCGACATTTACTATGTTAGACCAGAACTACACGCTACTTTAGGAGAAAGTTAATTTTATGTAATTACAACTATCAGGGGAAAGAAATTACAGGTCATAATTGATTCTAGAGCAACGAGCAATTTTATATCCCTAAAAGCCCACAAAAGGCTTAACATCCTAGTCAAGAAAACTTTACTCTACGTCTTGAGTGTTGTTGACGAGACTGATGTCGCTTACCAAAACAGAGTTATTGACTAGCGAACTATCCCTACAAAGACTATCATTGACAGACACTGTTCAGACACATAATTCAATGTTGTTGAGATGGGAAACAAGGAGGCAATACTTGGTATGCCCTAGATTTGAGAACATAATCTAGACATTAACTAGAAGAAACGTAGCATTACTTTCAGTCGATGTAACTGTATGTAGTTGTGACTGCAGGGCCGGAAGGAGGTTAGTGCCACCTCTTCCAAAGCGCTAGGACACCTAGCCCAGGGTCCTCCACAGGTCAGCCAGACTGCTGATAACAAAATACCTGTGTAGTATAAGGAATTTGCGGAATTGTTTGATAACCCAGAGAATATGCAAGCCCTCCCCAAACATTAGCCGTGGGATCATGAGATTAAATTAAAGGAGGGTTATAACCTCAAGAAGCAGAAGCTTTAACCTCACAATTGGAGGAACTTACAGCTTCTCGAGAAGTATATACAAGAAGGAATTCAGAAAGAACACATCTGAAAATCAGATTCGCCAGCTGCTTCTAATATACTTATCACATTTAAGAAGGACGATCCAAATAGAAGAGTTTGTGTTGACTACAGAGACGTCAACAAGGCAACAGTTAAGGACACTTACTCATTGCCAGAAGGTCAGTACTTGTAGGACAAGTTAGGAAAGGCCAGGATATTCACTAAACTTGACTAGCGAAATGCCTTTAGCTTAATACAGATTAAGCAAGGGGACGAATAGAAGACAGCCTTTGTCTTGCCATCAGGCCTCTACGAGTACACAGTAATGCTGTTTGGTCTAACCAACGCACCTGCTACTTATCAGAGACAAAACAACAAAATACTTAAGGATCTTCTAGGAATAACTGTCATCTGTTACCTAGACAATATCCTTGTGTTTTCAGAAAGATTAGAGGACCATGAGAAACATGTTAAGGAAGTCCTACAACAGCTTGCAACAGTGGACTCTTGCCTCAAACTTTTGAAATACAAGTTCAGAGTAACTTGTACTATCTTTCTAGGGTACACTATCACTCCTAGACAAATGGAAGTAGACCCTGAGAAAGTTAGAGCAATTCTAGAATAGAAGTCACCAGAGAACGTCAAGGACGTCTAATCCTTCTAGGGATTCGCTAACTTCTGTCAACAATTTATTAGAGACTATGCTAGGATCTCAAAACCTATAACAAACCTCACAAAAAAGGATGTTCCTTTTATATAGGACAAGGTTGTTGAGGCAGTATTTCAAGCAATAAAAAAGAGGTTCACTGAGAAACTAATCCTCAGGAACTATAATGCTAACAAACCAAGCACTGTGGAGACAGATGCTTCTAATACAGCAGTTGCTGCTATACATCTTCAACCAAACGACAAGGGAAAACTTATGCCTGTAACATACTTCTCTAAAACACTGGATTCAGCTCAGTAAAACTATAGCATCTATAAGAAAGAGCTTCTCGCTATAGTCTTGGCTTTAGAACATTAGAGGATCTACCTACAGGGTGCGAAGCACTAGGTATTAATCCTTACTAATCATGAAAACCTTAAAACATTTACGACAACAAAAGAACTCAGTAACAGACACCTTGCAAGGTAGTCACAAACCCTTGCTAGATTTGATATGTTAATTTGTCATGTCAAAGGAACTAATAATCCAAGAGCAGACACTTTGAGCCGTTAACCTGGTTACAAAGGAAATAAGGAGTACAAAAAGATTGTGATCTTAAAGACTCTGGAAAATGAAGACCTAGCGCCAGCTATACACAAGATAGCAGCAATAGGAACTGACAACCCTTAGACAAAGAAAATCTGGGAAGCCCAGGATTTAGAGCAGCCAGCTCTAGCCAAGCGAGGACGAAATAACAAAGAACAGTACACTGACAGAAGGTTACGTGTCCCTAAATCCTACGCTAAAGAATTCGTCAAAGAGTACCATGCAGCCCTAGCACATGGTCACCAGGGAGTTCGACGAACCCTCTGGCGAGTCAAGCAACACTACTATGTTGATCGCCTATCAGCAGTAGTCAAGGAAGTGATAGCGGAGTGTGATACCTGTACTAGGAACAAGGCTTCCCGCTATGCGCCTTATAGACAGATGAGCACTACTCTAATACCACAGATACCTTAGAGATCTATATCATGGGATTTTATAGTCAAGCTACTAAAATCCAAAGACCTAATAACAGGAGTCAAGTACAACTTGATCCTAGTCATTGTTGAACAACTCACAAAGTACATAGTACTCGTACTATATATAGAAGCAAGTACGGCAGAACACTTAGCCTATGCATTCCTACGGGAAGTAGTCGCTCTACATAGTCTACTAGAAGAGATAATCTCTGACAGAGATAAACTCTTTACCTCGAAATTCTGGACAGCCCTCACAGAGCGTCTGGGTGTGAAAAGAAAACTGTCGACAGCTTTCCACCCTTAGACAAATAGAGGTACTGAACGAATGAATCAAGTCATCGAAGCATACTTGAGATGTTATGTAAACTATAAACAAGACAACTGGGTCGAACTTCTGCTGCTAGCACAGTTCGCCTATAATAGTTCAACAACAGAAACCACGCTTGTCACACCATTCTACACTAACTATGAGTATGAATTAGTTGCTTATCGAGACCCATTGCAGAGTACTGTCGATAATAACAAAGCAGGACTAAAAGACCGTGAACTCAGGGAATTACACAAGAAGCTTGCAGAGCAACTTCAGTTCGTGGCAGAACATAACACACACTACTACAACAAACGACGTAGTCAGGAGCCAACGTTAAAAGAGGGGGATAAAGTCTATTTGGTCAGAAAAAACATCGACACCAAAAGACCAAGCAGTAAACTAGACTACAAAAAGCTTGGACCGTTCAAAATCAAACACGTCAAAGGACCTTTGAATTATAAACTTGCGCTACTAAAGACTATGAATATCCATCTAGTATTCTATGTATCCTTGCTCGAACTAGCACCACTAGGGGCACTACCAGCCCCACTCACAGAGATCTAACCTGTCAACCCCAACACAGAATACAAAGTCAAGAGGATTCTTGACTGTAAGGTTGTCAGAGGACAGGTCAAGTACCTAATTAAATGGTTGGATTACCTATATTCAGAAAACACTTAAGAACTAAAGGGAAACCTCACCCAGTGCTGGGAGGAACTTCAGGAGTTCCACCACTAAAACCCAGACTCGCCCACATCTTGTGGTTAGCTGGGAAAGACAAAAGAAAAGATGGGTCAAGACCTAGGTCAAGGGCGGGGTCAGAGTCGGCAGGGTTAGGGAGGGCTGCTAGCCTGGCTGCTTCCTCCTCTCTCCGTTCCCTCTCCTTTTCCTCTTCTCTCTCTTTCTCTTCGACAGCGTCGAGCTTGTCGAGCGTCCGCAGTCCCTGACAGACCATGTCAATTCCGCGCTCACGCAACTCTTGTTGACGTTGCTCAAGCTCGCAGACACAAGCTAGACCAGCTATAGCTGCTTCGAAAGCCATATCTCTTTCAAATTTTAGACACTCCTCTTCGAGACAAATGTTCTAGAGGTTATTGTTAGATGACTAGAGAGCGTCACATCTGACACCTCGACAAACACACTCCCTACACTTTTGTGACTTGTTGTTTAGAACAAAGCATTTTCAGTTGTACCAACAACAGTTAGAACAAGGCATAATTTTGGAACTATATACTTAGATAGTTTCAAAGAGGAGGGTGTGCTGTTTATATTTCTGTGCTTTGGAGGACATAATGAAGGAAGAAAAGGCTAGTAGCCTTCTGACAATATTTCTTAGGTTGTACTTAAGCGTAGGGACACGCTAGGCTAAGAAGGGGATAGTGTCACGAATCACGTGCTAGCACAGGACTAGTGAAGACCAGGCAGCGCCCTGACAGGTCAAACACATCCACAAGGAACCTACAGCCGGAGGGGATCGGTTAGACTAGCTAAACGATCCAAGGATTTCCATAGTATAGTTATCACGTGATACAGTCACATGACCGTTGGAGCTTGCAGGAGCTTGCAGGAGCTTGCATTAGAGCTTGAGATCTGGGGCTCCCTCTGGGCTCCAGGAGAATAAAGGTTCTATATATAACTAGCACGTCTGCCATTAGATAGGAGCTTCGTGCTCAACTTAGTTTATCATCTTAGTTATTAAGTTATTACTTCCGACTCTTTTGATACAAGTAACAAGTTCACTTCCAAGTGAACACTTCGCGCACTCTTACCTCTTACTGCATACCAACCTTCGAGACTAGTCACGTTTGTTTAGACCTGTTAGGTAGTTTCGTTACACCCTGCTGAAAATGCTTCTAGAACCAGCGTGCCTGCTCTAGCCGGTGATAGACTCTATAGTAGAGCGGCAGTACAAGGTCAGGGAACTAACACTAGGTCTCCTCATGCTTGCTATCAGCTACCTAATAGACTCCTTGTGGCTGGAAGCAATGCTAGCAAGCTATATATACCTTAATCCACCTCCTTTCAGCCTGCTAGCACGTTCAAAGAGCCTTCTTCTTAGCCTGAATCTAGTGAAAGCACTCAGAACACTTAGACGCCAGATGGTCAAAAGGTTGTCCCCTGGCCTAGCAGTCAAGGCAGCTGCCTAGTGCCTACTCTAGATCTTGCTTGTACCTACAACATACAGGTGGAAACAAATGTAAAATTGAGGTTATATTACCTGATTTACGCTACATTGTACAGGGGCTGCCACCAATCAAATTTATTGTTTTAGGAGTACTCTGTGGCTGCTTTTACACTCCTATTTTATACTATGTTTTTAATATAAATGTTTCTACGCCAAAGACGCCTACTTATACGACAACTCGAGACGATTGCCTTCAAATACAGACCCTATACTATACAGCTAGCTAGTCAATACCTAACCTTATCTTACAGCTTTACTTTACACGCTGACAAATCGACTACACCCTTACCTTACGTCTGACACCTCAGAAGTCCTCTACTAGCTAGCATGTCCTTCTTAATACTCTACAACAGAAACAACTAGTAGCCTAGTCTACTGCAAGCTCCCGAAATTACGATGTACTATAGGCAGAGCTTCTAAAGTGTCTAGGTTAGGACTACTTATCTTACATAATTTAGACAGCCTTTAAGAAAGAAGAGTATATACGAGGAATAAGGCAGAAGGTTCCCTCTCTCTCTGAGAAGAATCAGAAGGCTTGTCTAGCCTAGGCTATTGAGCATAAGAATTAGACAGTAGCACAGTGGGATGCTATACTTTAGAGTAACGAGACTTAGGTGTCACCTAGATATCATCGACAGTAGTACTGTACACAATTAAAAGAAGAGTCAGAGTTATATCTGCTAGACTGTATTACTCATAAGTAGTAGCGGAAAATTAGTTGGATGTTCTAGGGTTGTATAAGTAGCAAATACAGCAAGGGACCTAGGCTGTTTTGGGAAAAGGAGTAGAAGACGATTACCTTAGAATCATATAGAGAGCATACATTTCCTGTTATATAGAACTATCTATATCAATCTAGCGCATCCGGGCTTTAATACTAGCAAGATAGAGGTCCAGGACATACCGCGAAGGCGACAATACAGTAGATGAGAGAGAGAGGGGTTATACTGATATTCTGGCCAGCCTTCTCGCCTGACTTGTTGCCTATTAAGTGGATATAGAATAGAATAAAGGACATCCTACAGGAATTAGACCCTAAGGTTCATTGCAACTATCAGAGATTACATTAAGTAGTGATAGAAGCCTGGGAATCAGTTACAAATGAGGAGATATATGACATAATCCACAATTCCAAAAGTAGTATACAGGCAAGGTATAAAGCTGTAATTGCAGCAAGAGGTTTATATACAAAGTTCTGAATAGCTTCATTAAATTCAAGTGGCAAAACCTTTAAAAAATAGTGTTATATTATAGTAGCAGTGATGCCAAGGTAGTGGCGTTTTTACATTTGTTTATCCCTGTACGTTGTACTAAGCACCTGATATAAGATGTTAGGCTAATTAGACTAGCCACCTAATGTAGAGGGTTGTAGGTAAACATTAAGAGAAGCGTCTGAAGACTGTGGTGCTATTAATGCTGTGGAAGCTGGGGAGTCAGCGTGGTTGTAGTAGTGCCAAGAGCCTGGGCCTTCAGCGGTCAGTCATGTGATTTACCCCTGGCGCTCGCGCAGAGAAGACAGCCTGTGTAATTCATTCCCTGTGTTAGAAAGAGAGAGGGCAAGGCAGAGTCAGCCACCCTATGTCGTAGAACTGCCCAAGAAAGGGGGTTATAGTCACGTGGGCGCGATCTGGTTAGCTGGAAAATCCTGTGCTTAAGCCGAATGTGCTTTACCTGAATGCGCTGACTCAGCAACTCCTGGACTAATGCGCACACACAAAATCCTGTGTTTGCTTAAAACATTGCTAACTAGTAGTTGGTAGGGTTGTGAAGTGATTCCAAGATGTCAGGCAGTTAAGCGAGAGTGTTAAGCGTTGTGAAAGGTAGTTCTCGTGGTTCTTGAGAATCTCTATCTCAAGCAAGCTGGTTGTGTCAGAAGCGTAGAGGAGGGTTGATGGCGCGAAGCTAAATCCTGTGTCTAAGAGCAAGACACATCGCAGCAGCAACGCCCTGTGCACCTGTCCCCGTCTCTCTTTTACTCGCGCGTGAGGCGTGAGGCGCGAGGCGCGCGGCGAGGCAAAGCGAGGGGCGCTCGGACGACGACCGCCACGCGCGGCGGGACAGTCCCCTGCGCGGTGGTTTTTGGGGGGAAAACACGAGGCATGAGGGTTTAACAGCTAAAGCGGTAGCAGCGATACAAAAGGGTAGGTAGATAGTAGGTAGGTCTAGAGAACCCAGGAGATAGAATAACTAGCTCTAGCTGAATGAGAACCTATGTCAAAAGACTTGCCTAATAGTAGAGGAGACTTCATTGATATTTATAGAGCAACAAATAATTAGAATAACAAAGAATAGTACACAAACGAAAAACTATATGTCTCTAAATCCTACACAAAGGAGTTTGTCAAGGAATACTATGCTGCTCTAGTATATAGTCACTAGAGAGTTCGCTGAACCCTCTAGTAGATCAAGCAACACTACTACGTTGATTACCTATTAGTAGTAGTCAAGGAAGTAATAGTAGAGTGTAATACCTGTTGATAGGTACGGTGATATCTGTACAAGAAAGCCTATTGTTATTTCTGTAGGCAGCAAGGCAGAAACGAAGTCAGCCTAGAGGGCTGACTGGAGGTCTGACTTCAAGGCAGAATAGGATTAATGGTTTATATAATTAGCAGTTCATCTTTGGAGAAGGAAATTAAGTCTTTCACTCTTGCTTCTTGGAAATATATCTTTGTGAGAAGTGCTGCATTCCAACAATACCTATACTAGGGACAAGGCTTCCTGCTATATATCTTATAGACAGATAAGTACTACTCTAATACTACAAATATCTTAGAGATCTGTATTATGGGATTTTATAGTCAAGCTACTAAAATCCAAGGACTCAATGACAGGAGTTATATATAACTTAATCCTAGTCATTGTTAAACAACTTATAAAGTATATAATACTTGTGCTATATATAGAAGCAAGTACAGCAGAACATCTAGCCTATGTGTTCCTACAGGAAGTAGTTGCTCTACACAGTCTACTAGAAGAAATAATCTCTAACAGAGATAAACTCTTTACCTTGAAATTCTGGACAGCTCTCACAGAACAGCTAGGTATAAAAAGGAAGCTATCAACAGCTTTCTGTCACGAATCACGTGTCAGCACGTGATAAGTAAGTCCAGATGGCATTCTGACAGGACAAGATACTATTGAGTAGATATAGGTTATGGGGATTGGCTAGAGTAGCTAGCCGATCCAAGGATTTCCTTTGGTCACTATCACGTGACATAATGCAGGTCGACTTCTCGCCTGGTCGACAAGTCGACATTCGACAAAGTCGCGAGGCGACATTGTCGACATTTCAGAAATGAAGGTTCTATATATGACTGGCACGTCTGCCTTTAGATAGGAGCTTCATGCTTAACTTCTTTGCTCTAGTATTCAATACATCTTGTTTTGACATCTCGAGTCCAAGTAACGAGTTTACCTTTGAGTAAACAACCTAGCGACCCTTACTTCCTACTGCGACCAAACCGACAAAAACCTAGTCACACTTGTTAGACCTGTGAGTTTGTAATTCATTACACTTTGAGCATCTGCTTAGAAGTAAACCACTATAATGTTAGCTACATCTTCTGCCCTGAAGGTAGTGTTGAAAGCAGCTACTACACTAGCTGTTGTAATAACACTAACTGTCACTACTCTCCGAGAGGAAGTGAAACTACCTATCCTAAAACTATTCGATGGTTCACTAGAGAAACTCGTAGAGTTCCTCATGAAAGCTTCTCTCTACTTGAACTTTCATGTAGCGCAATTTGTGAGTGAAACTAACTAAGTTATATAGCTTGCTACTTGTCTCGAGGGAGCAGCCTACAATTAGATAGAACCACATCTCGAAGACTTTTGGAAGAACAAAACACCTGAGGGAAAGGTGTCAACGATCATGTCAGAACTCACCAAGAAACTGTTCTAGGATGTAAAGGGATTCAAAGAAGGGCTTAATCAAGTATTTGCAGATGTTGATTTAAAAAAGAAATCTGTCCAAGCATTGTACAATCTCTGACAGAAGAACTCTGCAGCTAAGTATACTTTGCACTTCCAGCAGTACACAGCGCGACTAAACTAGAACAACAAAGCCCTCTGGGAACAATTCTATAGAGGATTGAAGGACAACGTTAAGGATGAACTAGCAAGGGACGACTCACTAACCTCACTTAACGAATTGATCAATGACTCAATCAAAATCAACAATTGTAACTACGAACAAAGGCTTGAAAGAAAGGGAAGTTATAGACATCAAGTAAATCGTGGAGGAAAGAGCTGTGGGGATCCCATGGAACTAGACACCACGAATAAGACCTGGCCAAAGAAAAAGGCAGGCAAGCAGAGTAAACTTTCCCAAGAAGAGAGGAACCACTGACGCGAGCAGAATTTATGTTACTTATATAGCAAAACCAGCCACAGAGCAAGCGAATGTAGTTCGAAGAAGCAACTAAATCAGGGAAAGTAAGTCAATGCTACTGGCCACAAGGAAGTAGTAGTACTTAAAGGCAGGCCACTCATAGAGAAGGAGCTAGCCAAACACATTAGTATGTAAATCAAAGAAATTAAATCAGCGGACGAATTAGATGATCTGATCCTAGAGGAATACTATAGTACATGTTTAGACTCTATAGAAATCCTCCTACTTCAACAGCTTACAGCACTAGTCTAGGAATCTACTAGCGTAGACATTAGAGACACCTGGATCTTAATGTATAGAGAGGAACAGGGTTATAGGTGGAGGGATCCACAGAACTCTAAGCAAACCTTTCAAACTATGTGATTATGCCTAGGTATACACCTAAGGTTTGATTTAAAATATGTCACCTAATGGTTAGGAGAAGGCCTAATAGGTTTAACAAGCATTAGCATAATCCCACAAACGACATTTGTGGAAAGGACATGCTTCAACCCAGCTAAAACGATTATTCCTACAGAGTACTTGTCAGAATCATCTAGCTCATCAGAGACAGGCGACTGAGAGGCAGTAAGCGAGGACCTAGAAGTAGGAGAAAAATAGACATTCATTAGTACCTACATAGACAAGAACTGTTAGGCACAGATTAACGAAATCAAGTCTAACTTCTAGAGCCTACATACATCACAAGGAGACAAACTAGTACTCCTAGACAAATACAAAGTAGTATTTGCTAAGAACTGCTGAATTACCTTTCGAAATCTCTGTTTAGGAAAAGAGACATTAGAGCTTATGCATAGATAGTGCCCTGAGGGCGACATTTACTACTGGGACTCTGAGGGTCCCAGGTCTTAACGACCTAAGGAAGGAGAACAATAGATAGTAATCCAGCTAGTCAACGGAACTAGCACCTAGAAGCTAGAACAACCTCTCAGGATCATTGGATTTGAGCTAAGGTTTTTAGTAACACTACCTAAACTAGACTCAGATAAACATTGTCAGGTAGAAGAAGTGTGTGAAGTAGTCTACTTAGACAAAGAGAAAGTAGTTTTCGGAACACTAGGAGAACTAGATGAACTCCTGTTCGAAATCTTTCCTATTAAGCAACAGGAAGCTTGCACAACTTTAGGAGAAAGTCAGTTATATGTAACTGTAACAATTAGGGGGAAGAAACTCTGAATCATGATCGACTCTAGAGCTACGAGCAACTTTATTTCCCCCTCAGCTATACGAAGGCTGAATGTCCCAGTCAAAGGAATGACACTATACAAACTCACAGTAGTTGATGAGACTGAAATAGAATACCAAGGAGGTATTGTCAACTAACGCACCATACCCACGAAAACATAGATTAAAGGACACTGTTTAGACACACAATTCAATATTGTGGATATTGGGAGTAAGGACACAATACTCAGAATGCCTTAGATTAGGGAACATAACCCTGACATTAACTAGAAAAAGAAAAGGATTTCTTTCAGTTAATGTAACTGTATACAGTTGTGACTGCAAGGCTGGAAGGAGGTTAGCGCCACCTCTTCCAAGTCACCTAGATACCTGGCCCAGGGTCCTCCACAGGTTAGCCAAACAGCTGATAACAAAATACCTGTACAGTATAGAGAATTCTCGAAATTGTTTGACAACCTGGAAGACATACGTGCCTTGCTGAAACATCAACTATGGGATAACGAAATAAAACTGAAAGAGGGTCATAACCTTAGGAAGCAAAGGCTTCGACCACACACTTGGGGCGACTTGTAAATAATAAACAAGTACGTCAAGAAAGGAATAAAGAAAGGACATATCTAAAGGTCAGAGTCTCCTATCTGTTCGAATATACTCATTACATACAAAAAAGATAATCCAAACAGAAGAGTTTGTGTTGACTACCAAGAAGTCAACAACGCAACAGTTAAGGACACTTACTTATTGCTGACTGGCCAATACCTGTAGGACAGGATAGGTCAGGCAGTTTAATACACAAAACTAGATCAAAGAAGTGCCTTTAACTTAATTCAGATTAAGGAAGGTAACGAATAGAAGACAGCATTTGTCTTACTATTAGGTCTTTACAAGTACACAGTGATGCTGTTCAGTTTAACAAACACACCTGCTATATGTCAGAGACAGAACAATAACATACTAGAGGATCTTCTAGGGGTAACTGTAATATGTTACTTAGACAATATCCTAGTATTCTCAGAGCGAGAAGAGGATCATAAGGGTCATGTCAAGAAAGTCTTGAAGAGACTTATAGCAGTGGACTCTCGCCTCAAGCTATTGAAATGCAAGTTCAGAGTAACTTATACAACGTTCCTAGGATGTTTGATCACCCTAGGACAAGTGGAAGTTAATCTAGAAAAAACCAAAGACATTAAGAATTAGCTAACGCCACAAAATGTTAAGGACGTCTAGTTGTTTCTAGGATTCGCTAACTTCTGCCAACAATTTATTAAGGACTATACTAAGCTAGCTAGTCCTCTAACCAGCCTTACCCGAAAAGACATTGATTTCTAATAGACAAAGGAAGCTGAGGGAGCTTTCCAGGAAATCAAGAAACAATTCACAGAAGAACCTATTCTTCAAAGCTATAACGCTAGCAAACCAAGCACTGTTGAGACCAATGCCTTAGACATAGCAGTGGGTGCTGTACATCTTCAACCAGGAAAAGAAGGTAAACTTATGCTAGTGGCATACTTTTCCAAGAAAATGGACCTAGCTTAGCAGAACTACAGGATATACAATAAGGAACTTCTCGCTATAGTTCTGGCCCTTGTACACTAGAGAATATATCTCCAAAATACAAATCATTACGTCACTGTACTATCAGATCACAAAAACCTCAGGACGTTCACTACTACACAAGAACTCTTGAATAGAAGACTTGTAAGATAGGCAGAAATTCTAGGAGGTTACAACATTGTAATCTAACACGTCAGTGGAACAGCAAACCCTCGAGCCGACGCTCTTAGTTGAAAGCTAGGCTACGAAGGAGATAAAGAATACAAAAAGATTGCGATGTTGAAGACTCTGGAAAACAGAGATCTGGCCCTAGCTGTGCACGAAATAGCAGCGACAGGGGAAGGTCCTTGGACCAAAAGGGTCTAGAGAGCCCAGGAGATAGAGCGGCCTGCTCTAGCTAAATGGGAAACCACGACAGAGGAACTACCTGATAGTAGAAGAGACTTTATCAACATTTATAGAGCAACAAATGATTGAAATGACAAAGAGTAGTACACAAACAGAAGACTATGTGTTCCTGAATCCTATGCAAAGGAATTTGTCAAAGAATATCATGTAGCTCTGGCGCATAGTCACCAGGGAGTTCGCTGAACCCTCTGGCAGATCAAGCAACACTACTATATTGATTGCTTATCAGCAATAGTCAAGGAAGTGATAGCAGAGTGTAATACCTGTACCAGGAATAAGGCTTCCTGCCATGTACCTTATAGACAGATGAGCACTACTCTAATACTACAAATACCTTGGAGATCTATATCATGGGATTTTATAGTCAAGCTACTGAAATCCAAAGACCCAATGACAGGAGTCAAGTACAACTCGATCCTAGTCATTGTCGAACAACTCACGAAGTATATAGTACTTATACCATATATAGAAGCAAGTATAGCAGAACACTTAGCCTATGCATTCCTACGAGAGGTAGTCGCTCTACATAGTCTACCAGAAGAAATAATCTCTGACAGAGATAAACTCTTTATATTAAAATTCTGGACAGCTCTCACAGAGTGTCTGGGTGCAAAGAGAAAATTATCAACAGCTTTTCACCCCCAGACAAATAGAGATACTGAACGAATGAATCAAGTTATCAAAGCATACTTGAGATGTTATGTGAACTATAAACAAGACAACTGGGTTGAACTTCTGCCTTTGGCACAGTTCGCCTACAATAGTTCAACAACAGAAACCACGCTTGTTACACTATTCTACGCCAACTATAGGTATGAATTAGTTGCTTATCGAGACTTATTGCAGAGTACTGTTGATAATGACAAAGCAGGACTAAAAGACTATGAACTTAGGGAATTACACAAGAAGCTTGTAGAGCAACTTCAGTTTGTGGCAAAACACAACGCACACTACTACAATAAACGACGTAGTCAGGAGCCAACGCTAAAAGAGGGGGATAAAGTCTATTTGGTCAGAAAAAAACATCGACACCAAAAGACTAAGTAGTAAACTAGACCACAAAAAGCTTGGACTGTTCAAAATCAAACGCGTCAAAGGACCTTTGAATTATAAACTTACGCTACCAAAGACTATGAATATCCATCTAGTATTCTATATATCCTTGCTCAAACCAGCACCACCAGGGGCACTACTGGCCCCACTCACAGAGATCCAACCTGTCAACCCTAATGCAGAATATAAAGTCGAGAGGATTCTTGACTATAAGGTTGTCAGAGGATAGGTCAAGTACCTAATTAAGTGGTTGGATTACCTACATTCGGAGAACACTTGGGAACCAAAGGGAAATCTCAACCAGTGCTAGGAGGAACTTCAGGAGTTCCACCACCGAAACCCAGGGTTGCCTACATCTCGTGGTCAGCTGGGAAAGACACAAAGAAGGCTGGGTCAAGACCTAGGTCGAGGGCGGGGTCGGATGAGTCAGGAGTAGGAAGGGCTGCCAGCCTGGCAGCTTCTTCCTCTCTTCTGTCTTTCGCTTCCTGTTCCTCCTTTTCTTTCCTTTCTAACTCTTCAGCAGCATCTAACTCATCAAGTGAGTTAAGACCAGCCGCTATCATCCTCTGCTCTTTAGCATCAAGGAATTCTTCCTCCTTGCTAATTCAGAGAACCTTGGCGATGGCCTCCTGCTGGGCCCGCAGGGCTTCGTCTCGGGCAGACCGCAGTTTCCGCTGCTTCGCCTCCAAAGACTCCCAGTCTAGGACTGAAGGCATTCGATTGACTTGCTGGACATCACAAGTCTTTCCTTGACAGGTACACTCAGCACAGCGTGAGTGTTTTTGGTCACAAGGCACTACACAGGATCGACTACTCTTTTCACATCTAGAACAAGGAGCCATGTTTCTGCGACCAGTCTTTTCAATAGCGTCACCAAGAAGTCTGCTACTTTGGTCGTTCAGTCGTTTGGGTGGCATAATGAAAAGAAGAGAAGGCCGTTGGCCTTCTGACGATATTTCTTAGGTTGTACTTAAGCGTAGGGACACGCTAGGCTAAGAAGGGGATAGTGTCACAAATCATGTGTCAGCACGTAATAAGTAAGTCCAGATGGCATTCTGACAGAACAAGATACTATTGAGTAGATATAGGTTATGAGGATTGGCTAGAGTAGCTAGCCAATCCAAGGATTTCCTTTGGTCACTATCACGTAACATAATGCAGGTCGACTTCTCACCTGGTCGATAAGTCGACATTCGACAAAGTCACGAGGCAACATTGTCGACATTTCAGAAATGAAGGTTCTATATATGACTAGCACGTCTGCCTTTAGATAGAAGCTTTATGCTCAACTTCTTTGCTCTAGTATTCAATACATCTTGTTTTGACATCTCGAGTCCAAGTAACGAGTTTACCTTTGAGTAAACAACCCAGCGACCCTTACTTCCTACTGCGACCAAACCGACGAAGACCCAGTCACACTTGTTAGACCTGTGAGTTTGCAATTCGTTACACTTTCTACCCTTAGACAAACAAAGGAACAGAACAAATAAATTAAGTTATCAAAGTATACTTGAGATATTATGTGAATTACAAGCAAGATAATTAGGTTGAACTTCTGCCCTTAGCACAATTCGCCTATAATAGTTTAACAACAGAAACTATACTTGTTACACCATTCTACGCCAACTATGGGTATGAATTAGTTGCTTATTAGGACCCTCTACTAAGGACCATCAATAATGACAAAGCAGGATTACAAGACCACGAACTCAGGGAATTACACAAGAAGCTTGTAGAGTAGCTTTAGTTTGTGGCAGAACATAATACACACTACTACAACAAACAACATAGTTAGGAGCCAACGTTAAAAGAGAGAGATAAAGTCTATTTAGTCAGAAAAAACATTAATACCAAAAGACTAAGTAGTAAACTAGACCACAAAAAACTCAGGCTATTTAGAATCAAACACGTCAAGGGACCATTGAATTATAAACTCGCGCTACCAAAGACTATAAATATCTATCTAGTATTCTATATATCCTTACTTAAACTAGTACCACTGGGAGCACCACTAGCCCCACTCATGGAAATTCAACCTGTCAACCCTAACACAGAGTATAAAGTTGAGAGGATTCTTGACTATAAGGTTGTCAGAGGACAGGTCAAATATCTAATTAAATAGTTGGATTACCTACATTCAGAGAACACTTGGGAACTAAAGAAGAACCTTAACTAGTGCTTGGAGGAACTTTAGGAGTTCTACCACCGAAACCTATGGTTGCCTACATCTTGTGGTCAGCTGGAAAGGAAGCAAAAAAGGCTGGGTCAAGACCTAGGTCAGGAGAAGGATCGGTGGGGTCAGAAGTAGGGAGGGCTGCTAGCCTAGCAACCTCCCTATCTCTTTTGTCCCTCTCTTCCTTTTCCTTCTCTTTCTCTCTCTCCTTAGCACAGTCTAGTTTGTCGAGGGACGAAAGACTACAGCGAAGCATTTCCTGCTCACAATCGTCCAAGAGACGCTACTGTTTCCTTAGACGAAGAATCTTGGCTATCGCCTCCTCCTCCTTATCGCGAAGCCTCCTCCTTTGCTTGTCAAGGACTCCCAGTCAAAAGAAGACAGGGCTTGATTCTTATCCCTTACATCACAAGTCTTGCCTTGAAGGGTGCAAGACAAACACTTGTCTCCCCCAGGAAGGGCAACACAACAGTGCCCTTCTTTCCCACCTCTCTAACTATTTGCACAGCAGGTGCAGGAAATCATTTTGTCTCTGGATTGTTTAATATATAACACAGCGTTAATACAATATTTCTTGAGCTTGGATTTGGTTGTAGGAAGACTTATGTTGAAAGAAGAAGAAGGCCGCTGGCCTTCTGACAATATTTCTTAGGTCGTACTTAAGCGTAGGGACACACTAGGCTAAGAAGGGGATAGTGTCACGAATCACGTGTCAGCACGTGATAAGTAAGTCCAGACGGCGCTCTGACAGGACAAGATACTATTGAGTAGTTATAGGTTTTGGGGATTGGCTAGAGTAGCTAGCCAACCCAAGGATTTCTTTCAGTTACAGTCACGTAATAATCTACATCGACTACATTGACAGGCGATGCTAGCAATAGGGGTCGACAACATTGACAGGCGATGTTGGCGATCCACGAGAATGAAGGTTCTATATATGACTGGCACGTCTGCCTTTAGATAGGAGCTTCATGCTCAACTTTACTTTAGTTTTCAATACATCTTGTTTTGTCTTCTTGAGTTCAAGTAACGAGTTTACCTTTGAGTAAACACCCAGCGCATCTGAACCTCTTCCCGCATCCCAACCTTCGAGACTTAGTTACCTTTGTTACTTTCGGTACGATAGTAGGTTTCGTTACATCGACTTGCTGTCATGCCCAATAAGGTACTTTTACCATCGAAATACTTGGACCTGAGCCTTTCCTCCGCGGTATAGTAGCAGCAAGAAAGTAAAAGACACTATTAAACAAGATAGGTGTAACAACTACTGATTAGATTGGTTATTAGCTATAAATTTTCTTAATAATAGGAATTTTATCTTGAGAGGCCCTCTCGTATTTGCAGGTCGAATGTCCAGCGTGGATTTTCCATAGGCGAATCAGGCTGTCTAGATGGGCTATATATCTTCATACTATAAAGCTAGTTTTCGGCGAATCCAAGGAGACTTCCAAATAAATCAATCATGGTCAAGGCAATTACTGTAAGAGGAACCTCCTGGAGTGAAAACCGCGAGAAATCTTCCAGTTCGTAGGAACGTGTGTTGTTTTGAGACAGCCCACCCCATGCTAGCTTAACCAGCCCTCATCCAATCACTCCAGCTATCTCCTGTGTTGTCCACACCCTGGCCAGGCATCAACGGGTACGACCTGTACTGTAAGGTCTTGCGAACCGCAAACTAGGGGACCATTTGCCAAATATGGGAATCGATATTATCCTAGACCGTCTCTGAGCTTGCTTGGTTTGCTGTGATAAAGAACATAGGTTAATTTTAGGCCTCTAAAGATCCCTGGTCAGCTTTTTTAGTCTTTGCTATACTTTCTCAAACGACATGCCACGTTTTAGCACCGTAGATACAGGAACCAGCTCCCCGTTCAAGGTGGCATTGCTATGCAGCATCATGCACTTCGTGTATGCAGTAAGTCAGTTGGTTGAAGCCTTAGTAGGAAATTGGGAATCGTAGGCGCTTTTCTATGCGTGAGGACCCACCAGCCTCTTTTCGTTTCATGCATAATCGCTGACTGTCCCTCGAGGTAAGAGTCCTATATAAGACGCACCATCTGCTCCTACCTATTTCACAGCATTCTATCACCATCTTCTTTATCATCATGTCAAACAGCTTCAATATAGACATCAGCACCTTCTATATGAACATTAGCCAGCTACTCAATATCGAACTGAACTTTACTTTAAAATGTATTGGAACCACCTCAAAGAATAAGAAATGTCCCAATCAAATTTCAGCAATGAACCGCGCAGAGGCAATTACAACACTCTATTCACTTGAACGCCTTGAATCAATCAATCAGCTCTAAAATCTGCTTTAGTTTATCTCGAGCAGACTACTCTGCTACCACCACCGCGATCAACAAGATATATTACAGGAGCAGTGGTGGTTGACACTTCTTGCTCTTTCCTCAAGCAGAAACCCTTGGGCAGAGTTTCGAGTGCCGGGGGGTTTTCCAGAGGAGGACAAGAATCTTCTGGCAGCAATTTTAGAGCTTTCCAGGCTTGAGGTGGACAGATTTTTCCAGTGGCGTGATAAGCAAGCAAAGCTGGCAGAGGCAGAACGGGCGGAGGAGATACAAGCAAAACGAGCAGCAAAACAGGTAGCAAGAGTAGAGGCAGCAAACAAGCAGGATTGCAAAAGGGCATGGTTGCTTCGTGGAAAGATGGCTGATCACCTACTCAACCAGATCTGGGCTTGCTGTGACAAGGCAGAGCGAAAGAAACTACGAATTAAAAGGTTCACTCGTCGTCCGGACTAGTACTTTAAGGCAACGAATGTATTCTAAATCATCTCTATATTATATATATAGGTAGAGGGAGGCTATCTTATAATACAAATCTAATTCTACGCTTGATCCATGACATACTAACTTTAGTCTTGAGATCTGTGGATGAAGTATTTTGATATCTGACTTAAACAATCTAAAGCTAGAGCTACAGAATGTAGGGATATAACCCTTCTTCCAGAGGTGTAAATTAAATTACACCTTTTAGGTACATGCTCTGTACTCAACTAGGTGTGTGTTAATCTTATTCATTAGATTTCTTAAGATCGAATATGAGGCAGGCAATTAGGAAGCTATTGGCAGTGGCAGTACTTAGCGAGGGCCTTGAGCAGAGCACTATCAGGATTATAGCCCTCATTCATTATATATAGACCTCGCTAGTCAAGCTTCATAAATCAATCAATTCTCCATGACTCATGATACCTCCAAAACTCCCAACTCAACAGGTCAATATATTATATAGCTGCTTTATTTTCTTTACCACTTCCGCCTAACTTGAGCAAAGATATGCCACGGATGCCAACAAAGGATAAAGCATATGACAGCTTAGGGTGGATTGCTAGAACGAGAACCGTAGGTACGAAGAAATCAAACTAAAGAGAGAAAAGAATCAGAAAGGACTGCAGCTATTTAAGTTGTCCCAATGCCAAGGCTCATCACGTGCCAGACCAAGCGAACCAACGAGCAGTTGGGCGGAAAACCAACTCTGTCACAGATATTAAATTACTACACAACTAGTTTTATCGGATCAACAAGTATATAGGCTCAAAAAAAGCCCTCATTTAGGGATTGTAAATAATACAACAACCATCAAACTCATTTTGGCAGTGCCTACTAATATCTGGGTCGCATTCTCATTGTTTTGCTCATAAAGCAATATATTTTCATCCACGCAAATTGCTCGCTCTATAAAAGCATTCTCAGCAGTGTCTGCTATCTTTTATATATTTCAACAAAACAGCTGTTGCTGGATTGACTTGCGGAATTATAACAGCTGTGGGCTGGGAATACAATTCCGACATCGATCCGCATCTGTAGATCACGTGATATTTAATCTATTCTTAGAAAAAGTCACGCCCAACGTGCAGCCTCGTCAAGAACTTCAGCCGTACGAACGAAGATGTCTGTTACAAGATCTCTTTCGTCTGCTCCCTTGCGCCAACGATGGCAGAGGGACTCGGAATTGCTGGAAGCGTTATCGCAGTTATCGACTTGTCTGTGAAGGTTGCGTCATGGTGCTCTAAGTACTACGCCAACGTTAAGAATGCTCAAGCAGATGTGGAACGCCTTCAAGGAGAGGCCCAAAGATTAAAGGAAACCCTTGAACAGGTTCAATCACTTTTCAAAGACCCAAGCCATGCCAAACTTCAGACGTCACAGACATTACGCGATGGGGTCAAGGATTGTGAGAAACAGCTCGTCAGACTCAAGACAAAGTTGAAGCCTCAAACCAGACAAAAATACATGAGTCGTTGGGGAAAACGCGCTTTAAAATGGCCATTCAAGATTGGTGAGGTGAATGTGATTATGGAGAACCTACGTAGATGTAGGGACAATATATCGTTTAGCCTCCAAGTCGATCAAGTGTACGTATTATTGTCTATATTGTAACCGGCAGCAGAAGTTAACAAGGCTGTTTAAAGGGGGAAAGTTATTACTATCCATCAAGAAATCGTTCTCAACAAACTCAAGTCAGCCGACGACGCTAGGTTCGACTCCTACGCCGAAGAACACAATGCCAGATGCCACCAAGGCACACGAGCAGAACTCCTTCAACAAATACATATATGGGCGAGCAATCCTGACAACGAATGCATATTCTGGCTGAACGGCATGGCAGGCACTGGGAAATCTACAATCTCCCGCACAGTGGCTCAGATTTTCTCCGACAAGGGCGAGCTTGGCGCCAGTTTCTTTTTCAAGAGAGGCGAAGGCGACCGTGGGCACGCAGGTTTGCTCTTTCCAACAATTGCTCTTCAGCTTGTCCAGAAACTGCCTTCCTTGGCTCTGCACGTCCGAAACGCAATCGAGGCTCACCCAGCTATTCCTACAAAGACGTTAAAGCAACAATTCGACACACTCGTCTCAGAACCATTAGGCAAA
Organism: Hymenoscyphus fructigenus; assembly: GCA_001414455.1. Classification (NCBI taxonomy): domain Eukaryota; kingdom Fungi; phylum Ascomycota; class Leotiomycetes; order Helotiales; family Helotiaceae; genus Hymenoscyphus; species Hymenoscyphus fructigenus. Next base: position 53,702 of record LKUV01000190.1, on the reverse strand, counting down.
TTACACCTCGATCCTCAAGAACGCCTAACGATCATGATAGTAGTTGATGCCCTTGATGAATGCGACCGAGAAGATGATATTAAAATCATAATCCGCCTCCTCTCACAAGCGAAACGCCTTTCATCGATTCAGCTCAAGTTCTTTTTGACAAGCAGGCCAGAGCTTCCTATTCGCCTCGGCTTCAACAAAATTGGCGGCAGCTACAAAGGTCTAGCTCTCCATGAGATCCCTGAACCTATAATTGAACACGATATATCTGCATTCCTTGTATATCAGCTAGCAAGAATCCGGGATAACTATAATGACTCAGTTTCGCAAAACCGACACCTTCCAGCGGATTGGCCAGGACAAAAAAAATTACAAAGCCTCGTCCAAATGGCTATCCCCTTGTTCATTTTTGCCACAACCATCTGTCGATTTGTCAATGACCGGAGATGCGGTGGGCCTGAGGAACAACTTACAAAGGTCTTGAAATATCAGACTAAAAGCCAAGAATCAGAGTTAGATGCAACGTACCTCCCAGTCCTTGATCAGCTACTTACTGGGCTTCCTCATTCCCGGGAGGATGAAGTAGTCCGAAATTTTAAGGAAGTCGTTGGCCCAGTTGTGATTCTCGCCAGTCCCCTTTCTACGACTTCCCTTGCTCAGCTACTTAGTATCTCTCAAGAAAGAGTCAATGACAGATTAGACCTCCTCCACTCAGTTTTGAGCATCCCATCGAATTCAGATGCGCCAGTACAGCTACTCCACTTATCATTCCGGGACTTCCTCCTTGATACTGAGAAGCGCGAGAAGCATTCGTTCTGGATTGATGAGAAGGACGTTCATAAGATACTAGCGGCTAGATGCCTCCAACGCCTGTTTGAAAGCGATTGTCTCAAGAAAGATATCTGCGATCTTCGGACGCCCGAAAAGCCACGGGCGGATGTCGATAAACAAATAATAGATACACATCTACCACCAGATATCCAATATGCCTGCCAATATTGGCTGTACCATTCAAAAGAATGTGGAAGCATCATATGCGATAACGACCAGGTCTATAACTTTCTTATGCGCCACTTCCTTCACTGGCTTGAAGCTTTAAGTCTTATGGGAAGGGTGTCAGAGAGCATTAGCATGATTAATGACTTGATAGGTATGTTAGATGTAAGTTATCTACGATTCTTAAATCTGAGTATTTACCAACTAACGATTATTAGCCGAGAGGTAGTGAAAAAGTATCTGCGCTTCTTCATGACGCGAAGCGGTTTATACTTAGTTGCCTCTCAACAGTTGATTTATCACCTCTCCAGCTCTACTCTGCCGCACTTGTCTTTGCTCCGAAGAAGAGCGTTGTTCGCAATAAATTCCAGAATTACATGCCGAATTGGATTTCACAGCAACCAAATGTAGAATCAAGCTGGAATACTGTTCTGCAGACGCTGGAGGGACACAGTGATTCGGTCAACTCAGTAGCCTTCTCGCACGACTCGAAGCTGCTGGCGTCAGCATCAGACGACGTGACAGTCAAGGTCTGGGACGCGGTTACGGGCACGCTACAGCAGACGCTGAAAGGGCACAGCGATTCGGTCAGGTCAGTAGCCTTCTCGCACGACTCGAAGCTGCTGGCGTCAGCATCAAGCGACAAGACAGTCAAGGTCTGGGACGCGGTTACGGGCACGCTACAGCAGACGCTGGAAGGGCACAGCAATTGGGTCAGGTCAGTAGCCTTCTCGCACGACTCGAAGCTGCTGGCGTCAGCATCAGACGACGAGACAGTCAAGGTCTGGGACACGGTTACAGGCACGCTACAGCAGACGCTGGAAGGGCACAGCGATTCGGTCAGGTCAGTAGCCTTCTCGCACGACTCGAAGCTGCTGGCGTCAGCATCAGACGACGAGACAGTCAAGGTCTGGGACGCGGTTACAGGCACGCTACAGCAGACGCTGGAAGGGCACAGCGGTTGGGTCAACTCAGTAGCCTTCTCGCACGACTCGAAGCTGCTGGCGTCGGCATCAATCGACAAGACAGTCAAGGTCTGGGACGCGGTTACAGGCACGCTGCAGCAAACTATCGCGGTCGATGGCTACGTCTTGACTTTATCCTTTGATGCTACAAACTCTTTCTTGATTACAAATCTTGGCCGTTTAAGAGTAGATAGAACTGGGATCCTCCCTCTGCCTATATCCTCTCAAGAGGTAGGCGGCGAAAGCAACTGTGAAGGATTAAGTATTAGTGATTCTTGGGTTACATGGAACAACCAGAAGCTTCTTTGGTTACCACCTGACTTCCGGGCTCAAACCTTTGGCTTTTCGTGTACAGGCTCGACGCTTGCTTTTGGATGTGCAAATGGGAAGGTTTTTATTATCAGAGTTTCATTAAATATTCTACATAGCTACTATTCTTAGCAAGGTTAACTTCCTTTAGAAGCATCTAAAGCATATATGAATAACATCTACTCTTATATTTATTTTATAACTGAGATAGAAGAGAGGTCGGGGGAAGGCTATAATTATATATTATCATGAATTATTCTCGAAAACTCTACTCCTTTCTAGAATGTTCTTTTTCAAGTGAGTCATGTGATAACAATTCCAAGCTGTGGCTGACTGTGGCGCGCTCGAGAACTCAGGTGATCAGAGAGCTCAGATAATTCAAGTCTTTAAATTCTGCCTAGTCTTTAAGCAAAACAATCAACGATTCATTATGCATAAATCAATACAACTGTTCTATTCATATTATCATTTTGTAGCCATGAAAATGTTGTGGTGATATGTTATAGTATTGTAATCAACTAGATGTTGAAAAACTTACTAGAAATAGATATATTTAAATTGTAATCATTTAAATCTTTGTGGCGGTGTACTAAATTTAAGATTATAGAAGTAGTAGATTATTTAGTAAACCAAGACCACGGGAAGACTACTCTATGTTAATAAATTAATTGTTTTTATTAGATTTACAAGTGCTACGTTTAGTCTAAAGGGATTTTTACTTTACAGGGACGTCTCTTAATATGTATTTGTTACTTTGAACAATTTACTATTTCTAGCCTTGTTACTGTACATATTTGACCACGTGTTTTCTTGATCACTTAACATTCTTCAAACACTAGGCCTCTTTTTTCTCTTCTATAAGTACGAAGGCTTTCGTGATGGCCTTCGGCCGGCGGCCTAATCTAGGAACGAGGCAAGGACACCGAAGGTAGTAGTTGAGTCCCGAAAGAGGTGTCACGTGAGTGTGTTTGATTAAGCGAGATTTTCCAGCAGTACCATAAGCGGAGCAAAAAGTGGTATCTTCACTATATTTCTTTTGCGATCTACGATTTGCTTATCAGAAAATTCGCACATTGAAGATGCTGCATATCTCGAGTTTATAAGAAGAGAAGGCTAAAGTTTTCAAATACAGTAAGTATCATTTTATAGCTGACCTAAAAAACTAATGCGATTTCCATTCTTCTGAGACCCCTTCATTGCGGGCACCCCAGGCCTCCATGCTGTTCTTTAACTCGATGAACTTATTTTTCCGACGTGTAACCTCCTTCTTCTCCTATTCAATCTCTGCGAGAAATCTCACCTTCTTTTCTTCCATGGCTACTAAGTCTGCTTCACAATCATCAATGCTCTTTTCTATCCCTGCTAACCATTGACTGCTGTGATGTATTTCATCTGCTAGGTGCTGTTTTACTGTAGTCACTCGCAGGGTTTGCCGACGTTTGCTTGGAGGTGTTGAATTGTTGGACCCTGTAGAGCACTTCCTCTTCTTGGTGTTTGGATTCCCATCAGATGTAGGGAGGGCATCAAAGAAGCTGATTGGTCGGGAGAAGACAGTGAAGGGTCGTAATCATGCGTATAAGCTTCAGCTTCCGAGTTTGTCTGTAGCTCTTTGTCCCACGCTTTAACCATTGAGCTATCGCAGAAACTTGTGCTAGAGTCTAATGGGTTGAGCAGAACCCTGAGCCCACTAGCGCCATCGATAACATCTCCACGAAAGTCTAGAGCTGCCTGAAGTAGATGGTGCTGTGTAGGAAGGAGGGCAGCAAAATCGAGGTCGATGTTAATGCTTTCCTCATCATCACCAATATCTTGCTGTGCAGTTTCCAGGTAGTCATCAAATTCAATCCCTCGGTCCCTCTGATCCTGATCAGCAGCTTCTTTACTCCGCAGTAATAATAGAACATTCTGAGCTAGATGTACTATATATAATGGCAGAGATTTGACTACTAGATCCCAGATATAAGTGTTCCTATATTTAGAGGCTCGAAGACCCTCAAGCTGGTCTTGCTGAAAGGCCGAAGAGAGGTTATTCCAAGGGTAGAATAACCCAAGCAAAGTTTCATCGATTTCATCCTGGGTACTAGATGTATCAGGTAGGTCACCCTTATTAGTATCTCGAAATTTGGTAAAGCTTCTGCATAGAGAGGGAGTTAATAGAGCCTGTACTGAACTAACAGAGACCTGCACATGAGTTGCATACTGTGGGTGGGTATCTTCAAACAGGAAGCACATAGCACGCCCAGCCCCCGACTTATATGTTCTCACAGATACTTGGGAGGCGTACTCATATAAACAGAGAGTTGCTAGTCTCGGACCTTGCTTTCTGTAGTTCTCATATAAAGAGGGACGGCGACCTTCCGCGGTAAACCCAGTGTACTGTTCTGCCTCTGTCACAGCTATATCTAGATCAGATCCATCTACAAACGTAGTGAGGGTAGTTTGAATAGCAGCCTTGACCCAGTAGAAGTTGATAGTAATAGGATGTCCTCTCAGTGGCATGTAGAATGACGGTTGGTTTAGGAGAAAATGAGACACTGCAGGAGCGCCAACCTCAGTATCTCTTGTAAACCTGTGGTACGCCTTCAACGCAAACTTGGCCATATCTAGAGGCTCTTGCATTAGTATTGCAACGTCTGTAGCAGCTTTGGCCTCAGCGGCCTCCTAGGCTTTTTTGAGAATAGCAGCGGCAAGTACAAGCTGGCCACGATCTGTCTGAGATTTGGTTACGTAATTGGTCATATAGTAAACAGCTGCAAGGACTTTAGGCGATGTAGGCGTAAAATTGACATCGTGGTTACATCTAATAGCAGAAGAGATGACAGGATTGTACTTATTAACAAATTTGTGATTTCTCTGTATCTGTATAAACCCTTCGGCTGTTACTATCGATTCGGGGACCAATGGTTTTGGAAATAGAAAACGGCAGATTTGAAGAAGAGATCTTGGTTGTTGGGCTGGAAGCGGTCGTTGAATATTACCATTAGGTGCACCTTGCCTATCATCTCCCGGCTGGGCCTCGAGACGAGCTTTTATATCCTTTCTTTGATATTTAGTGCAAGTATAAGAGTGGAGATGCATTTAAACCTTAGCAGCAACATTATTCGAGTCAATACTCAGGGCATCTGCAAACTCTCTAGGAGTCATAGCGTCTGGGATATTAAAGGTAGCTGATCCGGGAAGCTCTGCCGCCGCAAATTGTTAGCTAAGGGTTAGATCAATTGTTTCCTTCACGATTGATTGTATATAGGTGATAACACGGTCCTTGAATTGACAACCATCAACCAGCTGCTGGGCCAAGTCTGCAGCTCCAAAGTTTCTAGACAGCCAGGCAAATCCGTGTAGGTGTAACATCATCCGGGTCGTTGACTCTACTACCCCAAAGTACGAAGAGACAGTCCCGAAGATACCTGCCTCTTCAGAAAGACATTTGAAGAAACAGTCAAAGAAGGCTGTAATAATAGTGTGGAAGTACTGAGCTACCAGGCCAGGGTTCTTTAGCGTCAACTTGACCAAGCGCGATCGAGCGCCTATATCCTCCAGCCTAACATCTTCTCCAGCCAACTTTATGACAAAGATATTTCCTATATCGCGAGGATTAAGAGTAAACCAAATAAGTGGAAGGCCAAAACGTGCAAACTTTCTGAAAATAAGGTTCCGCAGTCTGATCTTTTCTCCAAAGGACTCAGGGTTGAAGGACGAGATAATCCTCATATTATTGATCAAGGTATAAACCACTGGGTTGGAGATTTTTATCTTGTTTTAAAATTGAGTAGCAGCAGTATGTAGATCATCGCCTGACAGTCTCGCAAGATTGGCAGTAGTAGTTGTCCAGTAACCCTTCTTAACCTGCAGATAGTCTCCGAGACATGCCTGCCAGATAAGAATTAGGTCATATAGATAGAACATAAAGCTGTGATGTTGCGAGAATCTAGGACACTTGTTACTATGTATAACGTAGGAAAAGTATTACATATACCTACAAGTGAGAGTGATGTAACATAGTATATCTTGCAAATTCCTAAAGCGACACCTTTTGGGGCTGATTTCCATCTATATTGCCTAGATGTCCTCCAACGCTGTAGGGAAATAAAGTTGGGAAAGCACCAGTGAAGTATCCAGGGTCTGTGAAGGATTGAAGAACTAGGAGTCCCGGGACACTCTTGTAAGAGATATGAGGGTTGACTAGATCAGAAGGGGACTCTACATTAGGACAAGCAGCGTCTCTCGTCCGGCAAGGAGGTGGAGTTGAGCCTATCGATATAGCAGTATATATTAGGTAAAGACTCAGCTGCGTGGGGAGAATAATTTGGACATACCGTGGATGCCTTCCAAATCCTTATTCGCTAGAACTTCCTGAAGACTAGCAAGCAGGGCAGTAGTGGTCTGTGGGTCTTGGCCGTGGAAGTCCGAAAAGCACGAACGTGTAAGAATTGTGCCTAGCTCAGTATCTTCTACCTCTGCATCAAGCTCGTTTTCAAACAAGCCATGCTGTAAAGAAGTTGCATAACCCTCTCGCTCATCTTGAACAGTGATATTACTCTGTAAAGCGAGGAAAGCATCACGAATTTCCTGCGGGATGTGATCCTGGGGCCAGGATTCCAATAGTTTATAGTCGATCGTTACCGACTTATATACAGGGTTGTACGCGCAAAGCCATAACAAGGCTTGTAAAACCTTATCCTTGTTAACCGAGCAGACGCGAGCGAGATTCTCTTCTAACGGCGGAGTCCCTTTTTCCCAGCTAACTGTGATAGTCGTATAATCTTGTAGCCTCTTTGTAGGCAAAATTGAAAGGAGATTACTCGGATCCTGCTTTACAGCAACATAATGGCCGCGCGCCCCCCTGTAGCTAATACCCTGTTGAGCACCGGAGGTAAGCTTTAGAAAAGTGCCAATAACATATGCACGAGCAATAAAGGTTTCTTCAACAGTATTAAGATCTTAAAGAGCAGCAGGATAATCTTGGCAGAATAATCAGTTCACAAAGTTCCCAGCAGATAAAGGCTGGATCTTCTTCTTCGCGATATAAGAATTGCAAGAGCGACATAGAGATAGTTGACCGCAAGTAATTACACAGGAATCCAGACTAGTTCCAGTTTCTCGGAGATAGTGCAGTAAACTCGCATCTTGAAGAGTGATAGAAATGGCATCATCCTCTTGAAACAGGCCCCCACAGATCCCACAAGGTAGTCGTAAAGAAGCGCGCGCAACAGCTTCCTGATAACCTTTTATACAAGACATTTGGTTTTCTGAAGTAATGGCCTCTAGGAAATCCAAAGAAATGTTTCTCATATATTCAAACTCTTGTCTAAGGAAAGAGGGGATCTCTCCATCATAGTCGAGTGTAAAGCGTGGAGGATTCCTGGCCCTAAAAGTAGACCCGTTAACAGAGCCCTTAGAGCTAGAATCGATAGGCAACTATACACTAAACTCCTGTCTTCTACAACCACCAGCCTCTTTTTTGCACGGGGCTTGTCAGCCTGCTGGTTAGGCGCCGGTCGCTTAAATGCGGGTCCTACCTCCATCCTAGCTTCAGCCCGTTGGCCATGAAGCCCAGGCGTCCTCTCGTGGCTAGCTTCTAGCCCGAGAGACAATCGTAGAGGATTTCTTATACTAGACGAAATTTAGGTCGAAAAATGTGTATATGTATTAAGCAACATTACCCTGAATTCTTATTTCCTCTATCCATCGACCTTCTCTCTACACTAGGTTTAGCTGGCAGCCCACGTGGTTTAAGACGACGTGCTCTATCCTCTGAGCGCTAGAGTTCCCATTTTCGCTTATTGATAGCACAGCTATCATGGGTCGGCGTCTTCTTACGGGCAGCCTCCAGTTGTTTGTTTACCTGTCGCTGTTTAAGATTCCTCATAGAAGCTTCATCATGCTTACGTTGTTGCTCCTGGTCTCGAGCTCTCTGCTTCGAGTCTCGCAACCCAAACCTTTCAGCCTGGGATTGTGGCCGTTCAATTCTAGCATCAGGCACACGTCGCCCCGGTTGATGCTCCATCCCCTGAATCCTATCCCTCTGAATGCCGATCGCAACCAACCTCTGACGGTTCTCAACCTGTCGTTCGGCACTATCTAGGCGATTCTGCACGTGAAAGCGAGATGTAAGAGACGAATGAGGAGTAACGAGGGGTTGAGGAGGAGAAGGCATTGCTAATAATAAGCCGAGTATATAGAAAAACCCAGACCCTGGCCGTGGCAACACCTATAATCCAAACACCATGCAAGTAATACCAACGCGTAGGTTAGAGCACTTTAGAATGGACCCAAAGAAGAGTATCACAAGCTGAAAATAGAAGACTGCACTGAAGGGAAGTCTAGGACCTTGTAGCAGAGACGCGACAGGATACCCTCCAAAAATCCCCACTGTACTAAGTATAAAGAACCCAACTCTAAGCATTATTTCATATCCCTCACGAGCGGGGTGTTTTCATGATGTGTTGGCATGTTTGCTTCAATAGCTCTTGTTGGTCATGCATGTGGCTAAATGGCGAGCGGGTACGGGTTATCGGGGTTAAGTCACCGCCAGGGACAATACAAGCCAATCACAGGCATATATGTAATATCGCAACCAAACTATGTCGCCAATAAAGAAGTTCCACCCAGTCACGTGGCAAGGCTAGACCCAGCCCATATATAGTAGAATAGCGAATCGGTCTTCGATTAATTCTTGTGCCTTTTGGCCCGATGACGTAGTGGTTAAAAACTATTAAATCTATGCTCATTACATGACCGACCGCGCTCACACGTGAAAGGTGAAAAATACCCCTTTAAAAGCTCGGCTAAAGATAGGGCGAGATTTGGCCCTACGAAGGCGCGAATTTGGCTTTGATTTGTTTTTTGTTCGGTTGGCATCGAAGTCCCTTCTTCTTTTAGCAAGCTAAAAGTACGAAGGCAAAAGGGTGATGTGGTATGGGTTCTCATCGAAGTCCCTTCTTCTTTTAGCAAGCTAAAAGTACGAAGGCATTTCTATGCCAGGTATCAAAGGCAGATTCTGAATCCGCCCTAGGTCTGCCTTGCCAAAGAGTGGAACCGGGAAATGGAAAGCGTAGATGTGCATACACGAGATGATCAGCCACCTGCTCTGAAATGTAATAACTGCAGAAATGCCTTGGAATCCTACCTATATAAGGAGGTTGGCTGAGTTTTGAAAGAACGAGATTCTCGTCTTACCTCTGTCTGTTCTTATCTCTATAACCTCATTTCGTTATACTCTGTCGGAAACTTTCAAAATGTCGAAAGCTTTACTAGCACCATACACAACCGGGAAAAATTACGAATCTTCCGTCACCTGCAACTATATTTTCCCCCCTCTCTATGACTATGGGTCAGCGTATGGAATCTCGACCGAAATAGATAGATCAATTATTGGTCTAGCGCCTGAGATTATCCTGGAATCCTGTTACGAGATTCAGTCCCGCCTGGACAAGAGACTGAACCACATCTCTCACATGTCACCTCTCCGGAAAACGTCAAGGCCTTTCAAAAGAATGTTCTCATCCTATGAAGATCGGTGGATAGACCCTACGTTGACGATCCTTGACTTGAAGAGCTTCTCTGGAAAACTCATTCACAACATCACCTCTACCCCTTTTCACTGTGCCCTACTCATCGCCGAGATGCGCCACATCAACATAGAACGGAAGAGAGCCGAACACAGAATTTTTGAGGATCTTTTGGACAGCCTAGAGCAAGCTACGCATTCTGTATTTTCGATGCTTGTAAAGCTTTACCTCAAGACACAGGACTCATTGAAAACTTATATATCATCCCCTTATGGTTTTGGAGTCTTTCTAGCTTTGGGGATGCTTTTTGAGGCCTACGGATCACGGCTGGCGCCAGCGAACACTTTGTACCTTGTATCTGGTCACGTACTGGAGAGAGAACACTGCTCTGGGATTGCTCTTACATACTTCAATAAAGTCTGTAAGCTGAGGGAATGCATTTTATCAGTACTAGAGCCATCACCTGAGGTAGTTGCCGCAGAGATTCAGGTTTGGGAGAACTTGCTTGAACAAATTTTAACAACATTAATCTCTTTCCCATGTATCAGGACATACAATGATAACAATCCTCACTGGTTTGGGTTAGTTAGTGTACTGTACAACGAGGCAAATTCCTTACCAGAGGTCATGGGGACTATAAAGTTTCAACGTTTACTCGACAGAATTTAAAGCAGAGAGTTTGGCATGTACTTAATTCAGTTTTTGAAGGATCTTAGTGTTCTGTAGCAGATAATGCGCCTCACAATGCAAACGCCCAATCCTGAAAGCACCTATGCATTTTGCCTATTTCTCCTTTCCCAAACTGTCCATTGCCTTACTAACTCATTATTTATCCCGTCATAGACTATACTGCGATCTTTGTAAGTCCTAGTAAATGACACCAAATCTCGACGGCGAAAAAGAACATTCCTCAACTCCTCATTTAGATCTTGAGACTAATAATATTAGGAGCAAACTCCGCGGTGAAATCTTTAAACCCCCGACCATGTGCCCTAACTTGTTCTGTGCTATTTCGTTATAGGTTCCGGAATACCACCCACTCAGCCTACTTGCCTTCGCTGTTCTCGGCCGGTTTGGTTTGAACTTGCCTACGCCTTCATGACTATAGCGAATGCATAACCACATAAAGACATAAGATGATGACTCGAGATCATATTGGTAAGCGTGGCCCTTGCCTTGGAGAACCTCGATCGCTATGAACAGTATCGTGCCAGTTAGGAAGAGTTTACAATACACAAGTCCTTTGGCCCATTTCCAAGCACCTTTTCCTATCCCATCTGTTTTTACTCTAGCTTCTCGGTAGAAAGTTACCCGCATCTCTATTTTCTTTCTTAGGGATAAGTCTATTCACTGCGCGGTTCTTCATCAAATCCGAGGTGATGAGCTTCCGAGTGGGATCGCTGCTGCCAAAGGGATACTCTTCAATTTCATAGAGCTTCTGGAATTCAAAGTACCTGTGGTTTGTCTCGTAACAGGGTGCGTCTCTCGACCCGGGAACAGACGTTACACAAAGACTTAGCGAACGCTGGGAGCCTGAAACCCACGAATGGCAGAGGTATATTCTAATAAATGGTGTCTATCTTCTCGTAATGAACGTTGTGGTAGGCTAGATATGACTGTTTTTTATTTGCTATATAATCTATAAAACTAAATAATGTAAAAAAGGAACGCAGATAGACAAAAGCGGGATGAAAGAATAGGACGTGTTGCAAATTAGTAGAGATGATAGAAGGAAAATATTGAAGATCACATAACTCGATAGAAAAATAAAGAAATTCAACAAAGATCCTGAAATAAGCGAAACCCCTCTACTGATATCTCAGGAATGAACCACAGCTACTCTAGCATCAATACTGCTCCACTTATAACTGAAGTTCAATTCCATTCCATGTTAGCAGGAAGTTGGCCTTCGCTTCTGCATTCATCTTTTTTGGATCAATACCTTCAAGTGCACACCACTGCTCCCGAAATTTTAGCATAGCGTCTTTTTCTTGTAACGTGCTAGACGAGTCGATCTTGGGCTCCTCTTTAATTTCCGAGCCCAGTGCTGGTGTAGGTGACATCTCTTTTCCTTGGCGTTGGCCGTCCAGCTATTCTTGGTGGCGAGCCGCATGATACTTTGCAGCACGGTAAATGTATTCATCATAAGCCAAGGTGCTGCCCCAAAGGTGCCTAATCGATGACCGGATCTCCCATGCAATAGAAATCACCCCATCAATCTTCCATCTGACCCGGATCTCTAGAGGAGGGGGTCGCTTCTTTACTCCCTTCTCCTTTGGCTTCAGGTCGTCTAAGTCGCAGCTATAAGCTAAGCCCTGGATCGCAATAAATTCTCTTTTTCAGCGTATTAATCTCCTCTTAACCATCTCATCGCCTAGTCGATGCTCCGGCCCAAACTCTAGCGTTGTGGCATCAAATTCGCCTACATCAGCCGTAGAAAGTTCGTACTTTGCAGCGTTTCTTGGGCCGTACCTGACAATAACCGGCTTTAACTTCCTTTGATCTTTCCATGCCACAATTGTTCCTGCATAGCTGTGTCCTGTTTCTTTTCTTGCTTGTTCTAGCGTAAACATAGCTTCTTCATCGGGATCATCGTCAAGCAGTCCAGAGCTGCCACCCGGACCGGTCACATCGATTTTTAGTAACTCAAACGAATTTGGTCTACCGACAAAGAGTCTATCATCTTCACCACGTTCCTCATCTTCATTGACTTCTTCCTCCGTAATCATATCAATGTCCTTTTGTTCGTCGAGCACCTTCTTTATATCTGCCTCATACTCCTTCAATGTAGCGTTTGATTCATCATACTCCTTCTTTAAACTCTCATACTCCTCTTTGTGCTAAGGATTGGCACCATTATCGTAGGATTGAGTAAGCTTTGCCAGCTCTGTTACCTTCTTTTCCCATAACTTGCGATGGTTGTCGAGCTTCAACTTAGCTAGACGAGCTTTCTCTTCTATATCTCGTCGGGTTTTGTCCTTTGATATCCCACCTCCTAAGCCACTCTTATTCCGTTTTGCTTTTGCAGATTTTGTGGCCTTCTTTTTAGCTGTAGCCATGTTGACGATCGTGCTTAGAATGTATTGAGGGTTGAGTAGAGCGTATTTAGAAGTTAAGTAGAATGCACATAGAAGGTGGGCTTGATAGTCTTTATAGTAGGTATTAAGTGGTTCAACCTATACGCCTCACTATATTGATGGTATAGTGGTCTGATTCTCTTATCTCCTGTAAATAGACAGAAAGTGAAGAGCCCTCAACTTTTTGAGTTGTGTTCACCTTTTGAAAATAAAATAGTTATCTATAATCACCTAGCAGCCACAAGATGAGGGCTCTATCATAAGGTCATTAACTGAGGAGACTGTTCATATTATTCAAAAAGGATAGAAATTAGAACTTCCAAATTATTTAATCTTAGTATTGGATTTAGAATTTCTCTACGTTAAATTCGCTTTCTTCAAATTTCATCACCGCATTTATCCTTAGGTTATTATGCGATTTCTCTGGAATGCCTTCAAATACCAGAGACGACAAGGTGAAGGGATTATTTGCGATAGTTCTAGTAGTAGCATCTATCCTATATTCATTGAGATCAACGCAGACCAAGAGTGAGTAGGGTTAAAATGCATGTATTTCGGCTACTAATTCACGTCTAGCCTCCTATCGCAAACGGCGACGGACCTCATCTGCAAGAGACCTCAACATGAAGGACATCAACAAGAAGGACATCATCGACAAGAAGGGGTCAATCAAGGACTCGATATACACGATGACGGCTGAAAATCCCTCTACCATACTCTCGAACATTGTCGTTGACACAAGGATTCCACTATCGAATCTCGCAACTATCATCTATCCTACTGTCAGCTCTAGCTTTGCCATTCCTACAAATATTCCTATAGCTGCTCTCATCGGCCTACCGGTAGCAATAGCTTTGCCTCAACTAAATGTATGAAAGGATTATCTAAGATATCGCTCGGAAGACAGACCTTATTAGGGATAGAATGATCATTAGAATGAATAAAGGAAGAAAGTATAGCCACTGTCTATTTACTTGATCTTATTTAATAATATTCTCCCCTTCTGTTTGACTTTACATTCATGCCTCTGTTATCAAATCTTAACTAAACTATGTCTGTTTCTTAATTTATAAATGCTATTAGTAGTGAAATTAACATTGAACGCGAAATTGAAGTCCATCATATAAAGTAGCTTACAGCTTTCATTCTTTTATCATATTTTAATTTTTTCTAATTTCCTGCCTTTGAATCTAGCCCTCACTCGTGAATCAAGTCTGAAATGAGGACTCGCCCCGCCCGTAGTCGATGGCTAGGAGATAAGTTTAACTGTGGCATCCCTATCGCAAGGCTAGACTTGGTAGATGTATTGTCGGGTGGGGGTGGAGTGGCCCTGGAATTCTTTTTTGCCGAAAGCCGAGGTGAGACATCCGCATCTGTCCTAGCAGTAACTAAGTTGTTTTGCTTAAGAAATCAGACTAGGAGTTCCGCCTTGGGCCATGACACTTACAATTTCTTCTTGGGTGGGTAATGATATCTTATCAGAATTTTTGAAGGTGTAATATTTGCCCTTCTTCTTAAACAAGATAAAAAGCTTTGCGTTATACGTAACCCCAATTTCACTGCCTGTACGGAAAAAATTATTTTTCCTCTTTCGAAATTGCTCTGTTTGGCTCTATTATTCATGGTTGAGGTTATACTAGCGATTGAAGATTGTTATGCGAGGGCGAGCGGTATTAAATGGCTGGGAGCAGTACTAGGATGGTATGACTATGTTGGTCATGACTTATGACTCACTGGTCACCTATCCAACTCTTGATCATCAACCTTAATGACTAATCAAATTCACATTTAGGGTAGCTCAGACCTTGCATTCTAATACTCTATTCCCTATCTTAACCAGTGCATTTCATATTCTCCTCGAAGCTAGCATGATGTCGCTCGAATCTATTACACGATGGATATCTTCCAGATTTAGCGAAATGGATATTTTTTCATGGTACGTATTCATCCCCGCCTGTCTCTTTGTAACTTGGTTATTGTTTCGTGCCAATTATCATGCCATTACATCTGAATGGCTTTCAACTTCATTCTTTTTTCTAAAACACCTCATCTATCCTCACATCTTCCCGAGGATTCCGTTCATTGGTGTAAGGGTTGGAACCCATGATAAAGGCTCGGGCCATGCCCTCGCGAAGCACTGACAGTCTCGCTAAGCACTGACCAAAGTCCCTGCTCAGCACTGGCCATTACCCCACTGCCAAGCAGTTTCTTGGAACATTCCAGAAGCTCTTCCTCTCCCTATATATAGAGGAAGAGCTCGCATGTATGTAGTCTTCATGTACTTCTTAATTGAATATTTGAAACCACACCTTTGAGTTGTTCGAGGTATGGCCTCTCACAGCTCTACACATACCCAATTTTGAATTTCTAAGAGAATAATCTCCGATGAGAAACTTTACTAGATCTGAATTGCCTATTTACACGACAACAGTCAGAAATTCAACAACAAACTTCTTTCAAAAGCAAAACGTTCAGATCCATCAAGTAAACTCTATCATATACTCACAAACGCTCATTCTGAAAGTCTCCTCCCTTATATACAAGGGCGGTAGTAGCTCTTGTTTTCAACCGCAGAGTGTAAGAGAACAGAAGCGACCCCATAGAATGAACATAGCGTGTTTGATGCCTGTTATCTAGAAAAAATCGTTAGTGTTGAAAAGAGCTCATACGAGTGAATAAATGACTCCATGCACTTGATGGTGGAGTAACGTAAATAGCCTAGGAGGCTCGTACTCCCCTCTCTCCTCAGTTCAACAATAATACTACTTCCATGCCCACCTCTTTGCAATAGTTAGAGAGATTAAATACTTACAAGACACGCTATTATAGCAAATCACAAGACAATACCCTAGGTCATAGTCGCAACCAAGAGATTCAAATGGCAAAGTGAAATAGCTAAATACTAGAGTAAGAAGAGTGAATTATTATACTCATACCTAGCTTCCTCGGAAAAGAATTAAAAACTGCTATTCATTCTATAAGTACCTCAATTTTCCCTCTGAGAACTCAACTCTAGGTAGTCTCAACAACTTTATTACATCCCATATCAAGCAGATGTAATGGCATCCACCGATAATATGTGTAAAGGTTTTGAATCAGTGAATCTGAGGCTTGGCAAATGAGCTAGTGTCGGATAAACCTCGGAAATTAGGCTACTGTAGATAGTTAAGTAGCACTCCTGCTTGAGAACTCTTCTCTCTTTGCAGACAATCTAATTATACACCTTCACATATTGTCTGCTGTTCTCAACTTAATACAATCGACGAAGTCATCGTATCACCCTTCTACTATACGGCTGGCAGTGTTGTCGCTGTAATAGTTCGCCACGATGCCCCCGATTAGCCTCGACCAAGTTCGAGAGGCAGCTTCGGCTGACTCTGCAACCCTTATGAAGTTCATCCAGGACAACTAGGATAGCTTTCCCCTTGCTTTAGCCGGCCTATTCAAGAGCTACAACGACTCTGTATCCCGAGAAAAAGACTGCGAAGCCGACGCCTTATGTGAAGATCAAGAAGCAAGAGACTGAATCGATCAACTTCAAGAACAAATTCACCTACTACAAACTCAAGCTACTCTAGCCCCAGGCCTAGTCCCTCAACCTCAACTTCAACCTCAAGTCATTCAACTGATCCGATTACCTCAACATGTTGACCCTCAACGCTTTGGCGGGAACGCTCGCAGAAAAGCCGACGACCTTCGCACTTACCTCATCGATCTTAACGTTAAGCTTTGAGTAAATGCTGATTGGTTCCCGACCAAAGAGAGCAAGATAAGCTATGTACTCACTACTCTTGAGGGAGAAGCCAGAAGTCACATAGACCCTCACATGCGAGAAGACGGTTCCTTTGGACCTGGTCTAACTTCTGTGCAAGACATCCTAGACATCTTGAAGCACACATTTGGAAACAAGTTTAGCTAGGAAGAAGCCTTTGTCAAGATCTAGAACGAGAAGCAGGGCAATAAACCAACAGCTGAATTTCTATCCACCTACCTAGCCTTAGCTACTGCTTCCGGCTCTCAGGGATTCAACTGTACTCAACGCCTCCTCTTAGCCGTCCACCCTACAATCCGAGACTGAGTCTATACAAACCGTGATTACTTACCCCAAATCAGCCTTCACAACTTAGCTGACCTTATTCACGAAGCAGACAATATCAACCGATCTGTGTTTGGAGAGCACTATGTCAAGAGGTCTTCTGCCTATGACTCTAGCACCGCCCCTACCCTAGCCTTGAATTACCAACCCTTAGCAGTCGCTGTCGCTGATACTAAACCTATGGAACTCGACGCTATTAGGACTAGTCATAAAGTAGTCTGGACCAAGAAGGACGTGGATGACAAGACTTGGGCCAAGACCAACGCTCAGAAGGTCGCCTGCCGGAAGTACCAAATAGACCACAGCCTGTGCTTCTACTGTGATATAGACAATCACAACCGAGACGCCTGTCCTAAGTTAAAGGAAGCCAAGAAACACAAGGCAGGAAGAGAGGCAGGAAAAGCTTAGTCTCTGACGAAAGTCGCCGTCAGAGACGTATTCGGAAGAAGTTACTAAAGATATTGTCCCTGGAAGAAAGGCAGCAAAGCACAATGGAAGTTCCCTGTAAGGTAGTACAACATAGTAATACAAAAAAGCAGATAACTTCTACTACATACTTTATGCTTGACTCTGGGGCTTCAGCCCAACACTTCATTGATTCTGACTATATGCAAAACACTGGATTCGTTTTAACTCCCCTTACTCAACCTCGACGACTCTGCATTGCAGACGGAAGGCTATCTTTAGCAGGGGATGTTACTCACGTAGTCATTCTAGACATGGTGGTAGGAAAGCACATTAAGCGCTAGCAACGCTTTTATGTGACTAAGATTGCCTCCCACGATATAATTATAGGCTACCCATGGCTTGCTCTACACAACCCTTGTGTTGACTGGACGAACCATATGATTTTGTTTAATTCCAGGCATTGCAAAGGACACTGTATGCTAAAACGACTAGACTCTGTACAAGTTAAGTGTACAAAGCACGATATTTCACATGCTCCCAGACCCTGGAAGGTTGGCGCCGCTGCCTTCCACCAACTAGCAACCACTCATGGCGTAGAAGTCTTCTCGCTATCTGTCTTCGAAATTGACCAACGACTCAAGGAGCTAGGCCAGGCTCATGAGGACCGCAAAAGTCTACACCAGATCCGTATGGACGATGGCCTCTCTGGCCAGAAGCGTATAGAGAAGGAATTGTTAGCTGGGAACGACCTACAACTGACTTGTCCTCACAACTCCTGTCAAATGGCAGCTGAACTTCATCTTTGTAGAGCCTCCCTAGACGATATCCGAAAAGCGCTCGCGAAGTACAACAACCCTAAAAAAGACACTGATCCTGAGACGTTGCTTCCTCTGTACTTAAAGAAGTAGTCATCTAGGTTGTTTAACTGCCAAGAAGCTAATGTACTACCACCTCACTGAGACTGTGACCTGAAGATTGAATTAAAGCCTAGCTCGTCTCCCCCTTCTAGACCCCTTTACAACATGTCTATTCCAGAGTTAGAGGTTTTATGTAAGTACCTTGACAAATAGCTCAGAAAAGGATTCATTTGAGCTAGTAAGTCCCCAGCTACCTCCCTAGTACTCTTTGCAAAGAAGCCTAGGGGAGGACTACGTTTTTGTGTAGATTACCAAGCACTCAACGACATTACAATTAAGAACTGTTATCTAATACCCCGAATCCAGGAAACACTCCAACGACTTAGTAAAGCCAAGTACTTCACTAAAGTCAATGTTATTGCAGCGTTTAACTACATATGAGTCAAGGAGGAAGACAAATGGCTTACAGCTTTTAACACTCGCTATGGCCTCTTCGAGTCCCTGGTTATGTCATTCAGCCTTACAAACGCCCCAGCAACCTGGCAAGCCTGAATTAACAACGTACTCTGCTCTTTCCTCGACATCTTTTGCACTGCCTACATAGACGATATACTTATCTATTCAGACGACTTGACCTTGCACCGTAAGTATGTCGAGCAAGTCTTTGAGGCTCTTGAGAAAGCTGGCTTCCAGCTAGACATCAAGAAGTGCTAGTTCAAAGTTCAGGAAGTCACCTACCTAGGCATAATTATTTCTATAGATAGTGTAAGAATAGATCCCGAAAAGACCTTGGCTATCACGGACTAGTCTAGGCTAGTTAACCTCAGAGACCTCTAAGCGTTCCTTGGCTTCTCAAACTTCTACCGGCGCTTTATTAAGGGTTTCTCAAAGCTGGTTAAACCGTTGAATTTACTGTCTAGGAAGGGCGTAAGCTGGGATTAGACCCCAACTTGTGACAAGTCATTTGAAGCTCTTAAGCGAGCATTCACTTCTGCACTGACACTCAAGTACTTCGACCCTGAGAAGGAAGTCATTGTTGAATGTGACTCCTCTGACTATGTCTCGGCCGGTATCTTGTCCCAATACCACGATGGGGTCCTCTACTCTGTTACCTTCATGTCAAAGGTTCTAGACCCTGCAGAATACAATTACAAGATCTATGATAAGGAACTACTGGCTATAGTATGTTCCTTTGAATCCTGGCACTCCAAACTAGTAGAGACTGCGTACCCTGTGTCAGTAATCACTGATTACTTGAATTTAAAGTACTTTATGACCACTAAACAGCTTACCCGCCGCCAAGTCTGATGAAGCGAGTTTCTCTCTGAATTCGACTTCATTATTAAACCAGTACCCAGTAAGAAGAACACTAAGTCTGACTCACTTACCCGTCGATCCCAAGACCTCCTGAGTCAAGACAACGACCCTCGTGTTATTTATTAACAACAGTTACTTCTCAAACCCCAGAATTTAGATCCTGCTATTTGCTTAGCACCTCTAGATAAAGGTTCTAGCGAACAAGAAGAACCTGAACTAGATGAGCAAGAAGTTGAATCCGACGACTATATCTTGACTAGGATGTTAGGGGAAGGTTATAAGCAGGACCCTTTTTAGAGGAGAACTTCCAAGGAAATGAACAGAAGGGACTGTACACCACACTCTAAAGAAGTAGCACTATCTGAGTGTAGGATTACCGACGGCAGGCTGTACTTTCAGGATAGACTCTATGTCCTAGATACAGAACTTCAAGTATGGCTTCTCCAAAGAGCCCATGACTCAGTCAAGAGCGGTCACCCAGGCAAGAACAAGCTATTCGAGCTTATGTGTAGGCACTATTGGTGGCTGAAACTTTACCGCGACATCACCCAGTTTTGTAAAGCCTGTGAGAACTGTCTTCAGAACAAGTACTCCCAGCTACAATACCAGGGTACTTTGAAACCACTCCCGATACTGCTTCAAAGATAGAGAGACTTATTAGTTGACTTTATGGGCCCTATCCTATCAATCGACGGATTTGACTAAATTATGGTAGTTACAGACAGGCTCACTAAGGACTGCTATGTTACACCATGTAGCAAGAATATAAATGTGGCCGAGCTAGCCTGCTTATTTGTACAAGACGTCTAGAAACTTCATGGACTACTAGACACTATTGTCTCAGATCGGGGTTCCTTGTTTGTCTTAGACTTTTGGCAATCCGTTTGCGAGATACTACAAATTCAGGTTGATCTATCTACTACATACCACCCAGAGACTAATGGACAGACTGAAATCACAAACAAATCTATCTCCAAGTACCTACGACAGTACATTGACTCCGCCCAGAAAGATTGGGTTCAATTCCTGCCCTTAGCTGAATTCGCTATGAGGAACGTGGTTAGCTCGGCAACCAGTATGTCACTGTTCTTTGCAAACAACAGTTATTACCCTTGTATGAGTTTTGGGCCACCCCGATTAGCTACACTTACCTCCCAGAGCGCCCTTGTAGGACGAACCTTTGCCTAGAAGATGGAAGAGATCTTAAGCCATTTATGTACTAATTTACTTACTACAAGGGATCGTATGGAAGAATCAGCGAATGTAAACCGAACACCAGCCCTAGTGTATAGAGTAGGTGATATAGTTATGTTAAGCACAAAGAATATCAAGTCAGCTCGACCTATACTAAAATTTGACACCAAGTATATTAGACCCTACTGAGTACTACAAATCATGAATTCCCACTCCTACAAACTAGAACTGCCTTACAAACTAGCTACCCTACACCCCGTATTCCATACCAACTTACTTCGCCCCGCCGCCGGCATCCCGTTGCCAGGACAGCACAACCCAGCACCACCGCCTATAGCAATCGACGACAGAGGCCATCCCCTATAGGCGATAGAAGAGATAGTAGATTCGAGACAGAACGGTGGAGACTTTGAATATCTCATAAGATGGCAAGGATATGGGCCAGAGGCAGACTCATGGGAACCATTAGTTAATGTTATAAGTGGCATAGCTTCGATTCAAACGTTCGAGACTCAGTTCCCAAGGAAGTTAAAACCCACAAAGGCTGAACAACTAAGAGCTTTGAAGGAACGGAAAGACAGATAAGGGAAAGCGGGACCTTATGTAAAGGTTTTGAATCAGTGAATCTGAGGCTTGGCAAATGAGCTAGTGTCGGATAAACCTCGGAAATTAGGCTACTGTAGATAGTTAAGTAGCACTCCTGCTTGAGAACTCTTCTCTCTTTGCAGACAATCTAATTATACACCTTCACAATATGCTTTCTGTACTAGCGATGGACTCGTTATCTGCTATTTCATCTATCAAAAGTGCTAAGTTGTACAACTCTTTACTCAAACTAGAATCTACTCCGAAGGTCTAGATCCTACTACTCTATCCAAACTCCTTTTTTCAAATCGACAACACTTACTCCTTCGAACATAACTTCAAAGCCGACAGCCAAAGCCTGAACCGAAGAAAAAAGCTACTTCCCAATTCCTATCCCTAAAAAGCAGTACCCAGACCTTTCCCTATCACCTCTTAAGATAAAAAGCACAACACGAAAGGCTAGCGAAAGAAGTATCTCTAGGCACCACTAATTCATCTACAATTAGATCCAGAGGTATTATCCCAAGAACCCTCATAACTCTGGGTGCATTGTCGATTTTATATCATTTCTTAGATGAATCACTAAGAGAAGAATTTCCGAAATTCGCCCTCTCTCCGTTCTAAGTCTTTCTCTTATTCCTCCGCCCATTCAGCCCTCCCGTTCTCCCCTACAATCCAAAGTTCATCCAACATTGTCTCAGAGAAAGCACTAATTATTCCAAACCGCCTCGTACAACATAGAATACTACACAAGTCAACCTCACACAATCGGTCTTTAGACTTGTATAACAATAAAACAAATAATAATAACTGCTCTGGATACTAAACTCTTCTCTTGTGATTTAAGATAAAAACCTGATACTCAGCGATTCAAGATTTCTCGTACAACAGTCTTCTGTCGTTCTGGCCCTAAATGCTCTGCTCGATCTGGAAATCTGTATATTAAATTTCCTGTGAGCTGCTACATTTTTTTGAAAATGTTGCTCTTTACCAATTGCTTTCGTTAGCCAATTGAACGTTATTCTCTCATTCGACACTATCCCAAAAATCGACAGTAACTCTATTTCGACAACAAAACTCCCTTTATCCCCGCCTTAAACTGCTATTCTACTTCCTCTCACCTCTCTCCTAGAAAAAGTATACTCTATTACCTTAAATAAAAAGGTATCTCTTAAAAACAACTATAGACAAGCTTAGAAGTGGGACCTAAACACATTGATAATTAATTCACGGTCTCTCCTATATTGTGCTAGCAATAACGTTCACCCCCAGAGCTTTAAATACCCCCACCAACCAGACCCCAACCTTCTGAATCGCCAGCTGACTTTTGCGCGATAGAAAGGCACATGGTGAATACCTAGGCAGGTATGCAGAAGAAGCTGAACTTCGAAAGCTAAAACCACTGGAAATACAAGAAAGAATACGAATGACTGAGTCAACATAGAAACAAGCATCATGAGGGAGAAAACTAGGACTACAAGTAAGTCGAAAATTAAAGCATAGCAAGTAAACGCAAAATTCATCCCGCCCTCCTCTATAATTCCACCCCCCTACCCACAAGTTACCCTATAAAACCCCACTCAACACCCTCTTAAACTCAACCATCAACCATAGCAAGAAGTTACCGTTCTATTCTCCTCGCGGACCACCAGGGGTTGCCAGAATTACGTTCCGGGCTTACATAAGCACAACTCCAGATTCTACATCACTTATTATTTAATTATATACTTGATAACTACTAAATTGTACTTTTAATTATTTTATCTGGGTGCTCTACAAGCTGTTCTATCCTGCTAGGCATCTCAAGTATCTGTTTACGTACTTCATAGAGTGTAATTAAGCTATATTCCTCCTGAATAACCCTCTTATACTCCTCAAGACTATGCCACGTCCTTTTCTTGACTCGAGCTTTGAGAATATTCCAAACTGCCTCCTGAGGATTGACATCTGGTGAGCGAGCAGGATGATCAATGGTCTTGATATTTGTGACCTTTTTAAGCTTGTCTTGGAGGGTGTTGGGACAGTGAGCTAGTGTATGACCGTGGGACTTATTGTTGTCTTCTTGTAGTACGAAATCGTGATCCCACCCCTTTAGGTTAAAGCGTTGGCGTAGGTTGTGGATTGCTGTAATCAATGTAGGTAAAAATATTCTCAGAATAGTACTTTCCTGTCATTGAATTACTAAGTGGTTTGACTTTAACTGGGTGTGGCGCCGACGTATCCCACGCATCCATTCTTAGCTTAAATTGCTCGTCGTCTTCGTACATTGATTGTCGTGGCTTCGGTGGTCGTTTTGGCTGCTCGATATAAGGTTATTTTTTATGATAAAAGGTCAATTCCGGGGCTATATCTCACCAGTTACACCACCCAGTAACATGTAACACTACACTAGTCTTCTTGCCTTGTATTTGTATATTCTCTGGCTACAAACGTGTTCCTTCTTCCCGGAGGATAAATCCAGCTTGTTGAGTACTTAGGTCAAAGTGTGCTTCGTCTGAAAAGACCTAGAATTGGTAGGTGTCTTCGATAGTCTTTCCTTTGTACTTTTGTCTATGTCGACAGCGAGCATCGATGTTTTGTTGCGAAAATGAGGTCTTAGAATACACTATCTTATAACACTGACTAGCTTTAGTATCTTGTAGAAGACAGCGAGTTAATTAGCGGCGTAAAACGTTGATATCGTGGAATTCAATTTGAGCCTCCAATGCCTGATCTTGGACTAGGTTTCGCGACAGTGATACAAGCATCTTTACAGTATCTTTTGAGACTCTAGATGGTCTTCCTAGATTGGTAGCAAGAG
Organism: Hymenoscyphus fructigenus; assembly: GCA_001414455.1. Classification (NCBI taxonomy): domain Eukaryota; kingdom Fungi; phylum Ascomycota; class Leotiomycetes; order Helotiales; family Helotiaceae; genus Hymenoscyphus; species Hymenoscyphus fructigenus. The sequence continues at coordinate 29,599 of LKUV01000190.1, read as the reverse complement.
TACGTGTTCGATGGATACCAGGAGATCCTAATTCACGTCGTTGCTTGAGCCATTTACGACCTGTTCTATCCGTGATACAAAATAGCTTACAAATCAATGCCATAGTCTTGCTTGGTGTTGCAGTATCGTAATCTCGAAAAAATTTAATCTGTTTTTTAGTAGAACAATCTGCTGTCGGCATAGGACGATCTGGCGTAGTTTGGCGCGCCCGCAAGCGTGTGGTAGGTGCCATAGTAGTAGTTGAAGTTATAATGTCGTAATATTATGACTCCGCAGGTTTTGGTGTTGTGCTTATATAAGCCCGGAACGTAATTCTGGCACCCCCTGGTGGACCACCACGTCATCCCATCGCACAACCCACCACTAACCTTCTGAAGACCCCAAGTTCAAGAACCAGGTCTTTTCCTCTATAGCTTAAGGGCAAAGAGGATAAGAAGAATCAAGGAAATCCGAACTTTCATTTCTCGTCGACAGTACTTCCAATTCCGAAGGTAACTTCATATTCGGCAACAAATTACCACCCCACCTGACCAATTTTCCTACATTTTCGCCCTCACCTCCACATTTCTCGAGAACGTACTTCCTCCCTCTCCACTATGAGGACACTCGTTAGAAATACCTAGCACCTCTCCAACCACACCAACCATACTCTGGCTTTCGAAGAAGACCGATAGCTGTCCCGCATTCAAAGCTGTTCGGGGGGTTGTATACTTAGGTAAGGCTTGGTTCAACCAGTAACATCCTATCTCTGTTGAAGAATATGAGGTGAGAGGGACGCTGAATGCGGTATTCACTCAGTTCCTTCGCCAAAAGAAGAAGAAAACAATAGAAGCGGAACGGGCGCAGCACAGCAAAACACGGTATTGCAAGAAAAGCCCTCTATTTCTTACAAGCCAAAAAGAACGCTATCTCATAAACCCCCAATTCATAAAACATGGTATCAATTCCCCTCCCCCCTTCCCTACCCCCCGCCTCATCACCATCACCCAATTCTCCCCTCCCCTCCCACACCCCTCACCACTCTTCTCCCTCTCGCCCCCTAATACTCACTCAACCTCAACTTCTTCCCAATCTCCCTCTTTCCCCCAACAGCCTTCTCCTCCCCCCCTTGCTCCCCGCCCCTCGCCTTCAACGCCTGAAGCAACATCCCCGCATCAAAAAACCCATCTGTACGCGCACAAGAAAAACTCTCATCAGCCTCGTTCCAAAAGACTTCGATGACACTGGAGAACAGGTACTCACAACCACCAAGCGTATCATCCTCCTCACTTTCCCCCTTTTCCTCCTCCTCCCCCACCACCTCGTTCGTTCCCAACACGCTCGCATTCGCTCCCAAGGTGCTCGCGCTTTTGATGACTCGTCCTCGACTCTTTAATCTTGACCCCGATTTCGGACGGTTCGCGGAGGCTTCTCGTGCCCTCGAGGCCTTGGGGGAGGTAGCACGTCGTTGCGTCGCTCTGAGAATACGGCGAATTTCGAGAAGATAAGATTCCAGTGCGTCCACGAACCGTTTCGTCTGTCGATGTTTACTAGAAGCACAAATACTGATCCCCTCATCCTTAATAATATACCCAATCCCAAATCCATCCCCAGTCGTGGGTCCAAACCCAAAATGTCTTAAGCTCGGATTGCCACAATTACTCGTACTCAAAATGGTGTTATTCAATTTATCCCATCCCCCATCCGAAAACAGATTTGGCATCTGCGAGTGATGGTTTCGCGGTGTGGGGGAAGAATTATTTCGTAATCGATGTTGAGGAAGTCGTACCGAGTGGGCTTCGTCTTCGACGCTGAGGATGGAGTTATTGCTTGGTGATCCGACGATAGAGGCGGGATCCCGTTCTGAACCGCCCTCTATGGGGCTGGAATAGCCGTTGGAACTCAGGCCGTTGGAACTTGCTGCTTCGGCTCCGTCGTCATCGAGGGCCTTTTGCCAGACGCTGAAGAGGGCGTAGAGGTGACGATCACAGCCTTGAGCTTTTGCGCATTCCCTGGTATTTGCAACATGTTTCTGACACGCTTTCTTGAGAGCATCGACTTTTTGCTGCGGTGGGACCTCACCCCAAAACGTCTGGACGAAATCGACGGATTCTGGGGTTACAGAACGAATGGCTTCCGTGCGTCCATGGAGATAGACTTTCGTCATGGCCGGTTCGTATGTGCATTCCACCCGACCATAAAGACCGTAATAAGCAGCCTGGAAAGCCATCTGCACAAATGCATCAGGTGAGAAACCCATGGAAGTCATGAAGTTCTTTCCATAATGAGCGAAATCGAGAGTTTGAAACTCATTTTGTTGGATCAAATCAGCGAGACGAGTTTCCGCAAATCGTAAAGCGATTCCAAGCTCCGGAACCATATCCCATTCCAATTTATGTGGGGTGGTGCTGACGTCTCCAAAACTGGCGGGATCACGTTTCGATGGATCAGGACTTGTTGATGCCCATAGACTCGGTGCCTGTCCATTGATAGTTCTGGCAAATCGAAGAATGGTATCCGTGTAAACATCGCTAGCAAATCGAAGAACAGTATGTCCATCAACACCAGTATGCTCGAAATTTATTCCCGCACTACCGTTTTTGCAAACAATAATTTGCAATTTGTCGTACCATCGATTGGTGCAAGTACCGACTTGAACTCCCTTTTCGACAAGACTCGTGCCGCAAAGCATATTTTGGCATAGCTCGGCCCCGGAAGCTGGTTCGGTGTAATCCAGACAAAGAATGAACAAGGCAGAGTCTACTATTCCAAGACAATCCGCATTATTCGAACCCTCATCTCTCGTCATGACATCTCTCAATCCAGACCAAATCTTTCGATTCTCGGTACTGAGAACACCCAAAGCCCCCTTGGCAGCTTCTTGGATTGGTGTTTGTTGAGCATCATCGACGATCGTTTGGAGATTTAGCGATAGATCCTTCTCCGTCATGATGAGATCGGAATTGTCATCCAGCACATCGAACCAATAAAACTGGCCATGACACAGAACCACGACATGCCTTGCATCCGGATCTTGGCCAATATGACAGCCATTCTCCGTCGGCACGCGAGCAGTACCAAAAAGTCGCGAGTATTGATACATGCACAGTGGTGTACCTCTAACAGAATCCGGGGGCAGTTCCTCCCTTCTTACTGCACGTACAAATGAAAGTGCAGATACGACAAGCGAAGCGGCTCGGGTGACTTGGTTATTCCTCGCAGGGGTGGGATCATCTTCAAGAAGGAAGAATGGATTGAGATTGAGGACGACAGGATTATCGAAGTTGAGGTAAGAATCGTACCCTAGAATAAGTCAGCAACAGCCTTTGATTTTATATTGAACACGTACAGAATTGCTCGATATAACTAGTCTTTCCGGTAGCATATTTCTTAAGCTTCTCCTGTAACTCTGGCCCTTCACTCTTCAAAAACTCATCTACCGCTTGTTGACTCTCGGCGTGATCTCGCGGTGATTGTAATGGTTTGAGGGCGGCCAGATATCTGGTCATGCTATGTTCCAACTCGGGAATGGGAAGCTTGGGAAGCTTATCTTGTGCTGCAAAAGTGATGCCTTGTTTGAAATGTGGTTGATTGCCCGCTAAAGGATCCTTTTGATCTTTCGTGAAGCCATCGCTGACTTTCTTGGCCTTTTCAAGTGATCGACCATTCTCCGATGCCATTTTTGGATGGCCTGGCTCGGCGAGAGATTCATTCAAGGATTTGGGCATCGTAAAGGTGCGAACTGAGGTGGTAGAGGACGGCATGATGAATCAGCTTGCTGTCTTTGAATGTCTTAAGCATATAAAGGGGAAACAGAGGTGCAGATATTTAAACCGCGCAAAGCTGTACGGTAAAAATAGTGGCAGTCTTGAAGAAAATAGGACGGCATGCCCACTGGAGGAAAGGGTGAGAGGGAAGAGGAGAGAAGAGGTATTTGGGAATGGAGAGGTAGACAACTGAGTTTCACCCTCTCCTGCAGCCGGAAGCCTTGGTTATATCTGGGGAGCCGACAAGACGAGAGATACAAAGTATAGTGGGGGCAAGCCCCGCATGATCTATCCGTGTACCAAACGGCCGGGGGGAGACAGATGAGGGAAAGATTATGGTTTGAGTGGATTTCCAGCGCTCACAACTCCACACAACTCTGACATGACACCGGCCAGAAGGCGCATGCAGAGTAGAAAGCAACACTCCACTCCCATACACTAGTTGGGGGAGGAGTGCCGAAGGCATGTCCACTCGAGACCAGTCTCCGCAACACCGAATTTCGATATCTTGGCCACGCCGCCAGACAACGTGACAGGAAGTGTATGGAACATACCTGGGAACGTTATGGGTAATGTCAGCACAATATGTCGTCTATATCTTGCTCACAATTCTCTCTGCCCGGGGAATGATTTTCTGGAAGGGCGAGAGTGCAGACGCGATCGGCAAGTTGGAAATGGTGTTGCTGGGATGGGATGGGGGTACGGAGGTTCAGAGTAAGTGAGTGAGTACGAGTACCAAAGGCACGCCTGTCCAGATTTGGAAACAGAGAGCCGGAGCTGGGATGAGAAGGACTATCAGAACATGTGAAAGAGCGTCTACAGTCGGCGAGAAATGTTGGTTTCTGAGCAGCAGCAGAAAGGGGGAGCAGTTATTAGCTTGCTTTGGCTCAAACGACTTACGAGCAGCAGTGGTGGTGGGTTGTGGTTGTGTCGAGGCCCGCTTGTCCGGACCAGAGGATGTATGGTGGTTGGACTACTCGAGTACAGCCGCGACTTTGCCTTCGCTTCAAGAGACACGATGCGACGGATCGAAGGAACAACGGCGCACGCAGATAGGCTGGCCACGAGAAAAGGTCGGTTCTTCCGTGCTAAGTAATGAGTACAGGACAACAAGCTTTTAGTCACAGAGAGGAAGGTTACCTTGGCTGATTTGCTTTGCTGGGCACAACCACGACGAAGATCCGAACTCCGGATGGGGGGGACTGTAACAGTTAGCAGGTCAGTATTCTGTACTGTTATGCGGTGACTCGAGGTCGAGGAGAGACGCGTTGGTGGGTTGTCGGACAGCTGGGCGTAATATATAGCAATCTGAACGCAATCTTCGTCCACGCGACAGATGCTGGAGCTAGACACGAAAGGTCACTGGACACAAGGAAGAGGCGTATTCTCTAACAGTCATCCAATTTGAACCGATGACAAGAGTCAAGTCTGACTGCTATAAGCGTAAGTATTGAGGTATAATAATAATACACGAGTATTTCAAACGCTGGAAAGAGCAATGAGGTTGCTGTTGAATTCGCCACGGTCCTTTCCCCCGGAAAAATGCACAAGGCGGGGAAGCACGTGTCAATAACCTGGAAAAACCGGGTCTCGGCTCGGACTATAATCAGGTTCGGGACCATATCGGAGCATACCGGCTCTTGATCGGGCCGAAAGTAGGTTTTCCTCGTCCCAAGCTCAATTGATTTCTCTCATCAACAACCTCATCAACAATTCAATCACGCCATCAACACCATTCTGAATTGTTTAAGTACATTCGATGTCCCAAATGTCCCAAAAAACCTCACCGGAGATGATGTATTGGACGTTTGTCTACTTCAAGTCCTCGAGGCATCCAGCGGTTTCTACCAAACTCCAAAACTCCGGTCTTGGACTCAAGTTGTTTTCTCCCATCAACAACCTCGTCGACAATTCAAGCATCTTCCACCTATAAGCTTGAAAACCTCTGTGCTCGGATTAATTCAAATTCGTCTGGATACACGCGGTATTCAGCAAAACCACAAATGGCGTTTATCTGCTTCCAATCGAGGCATCGACCACCTGGCGGATTCTAGGATTCTACCCAAAACACCCAGGCTGCGAAATTCCGATGAAGGAAATGCAGTATCATTTTACTCCTGTATTACTATTTCCAAAACTGCTCCAAAATGCTTATCATCTACGCCTGTGATAGGCCATTTCGTATTTCGATAGCCGCGCAGCCACTGAGCTTCACGTACCACCAACATCGACATGCGCTTTTTCACAGCCATCAAACCTCCAATTCAGGGACTTGGTGCCTGGATTCGCGGTTGAGGTGCTTATCATGACATAAAAAACCATGCGAAAACGGCGTTCAGCGTGGTGTTTTCTTTGGGCTGTAATATGTGCCTTGTGTAACGCTGTAGCCTACTCCTCCCCATTGATATTTTTAGACGTGGCTTCAAAACAGTGACAAAAAGACAGAAAATTCAATTGATTACGGGTTTCTTAAGTCTGTAATTAACATCTCAACCATATCAAAATGAATTCGAATAGATTTTCATTACGGAGATCAAAGACCACCTCTGCGCCTGTTGGAAAAGCAAACGGCAGTATAATTCAGTTACTACCTTTCTCGTCCGAGAACCAAAACCATACACCACTTTATTCAACATCCCACCCCGAGGCACATGTTTTAAACAAACAGCGGAAGACCAGACATGCCCTAAAGGATTTCCTGCTCTTACAAATTCCTCTCGCATTTCTGTTCCTTGCCGCCAAAATCGCACTTGTCAACGATACTTCGGTCAAGGACACCTCTTCACCTCGGGAATTCATCAATACGGTATGGAAATCTCCCGCTGGGTCAAATTTCAGACATTAACATTTATTCCATTAGGCAATCACTTTCTGGCCCTATTGCTTTGCTTTCCTCTTAGGCCGCGCAGCTCTGAAGTTTGCATCATGGAATCTAGAAAATGGATCTTCCGTCGGACGTCTTGAGCAACTTCTGGGAAGTCGGACGCTTACGGGAACCTTACGCATTCACACCAAAATGCATTACTGGAACTTGATGACCTTGTGTCTTCTTCTACCTTGGTGTTTGTCACCTCTCGGGGGACAAGCCCTCGTTCGCGTTTTATCAGAGGTCGATGTGCCAATACCCAGCATTACCAACGTTACCTATGTCAATACTCGAGCTGGGAAATATATCGCACACGGCGAAGAAAGCGGTATAGATGGTTATGGATATTTCTCCTTTAGTGGATTCGGGGCTTTGTTTGGAGCATCTATTCTTACCCCAGTCTCCGTAAAAAATAGCCCAATTGATATATGGGGAAATATCAAGATACCATATCAGTCGCACTTATCGGGTGCTACTGACCAAGATGGCTGGGTGTCAGTCAAGGCCAATGAAACTACTCCACTCACCTATTCTTCTATGTTTGGCATTCCTACAACTGCGGATTTTGCCGAAGGCAATTCATCATTTTATCTGGAATCCAGTTATCTGGAGCTTGACTGCAATCAACGAAATACAACCACCTTTTTAAAGTTTAATACGTCCAAAAACTCTTGGCGAGTGGAGGTAAAGGACCCAGAAGAACTGCTTTCAACCGAGGGGCCATACCAAATTTCCAGAAATATCTCATCGTATCAACAGACAACAGACAAGAGTTTTAATAATCTGCCAGCTGATCAGCTCGACCGTTCTGGTGATTATGGGAATCTTTGGGCCGTAGGCTATAGAGGCTTCGATCCTTCAAATCTCTTGTCGAATCCTAGTTCTGAACACTTCAATGCCACATACACAACGGCCCCAGACGCCATATCGTCAGAACATTTCGATAAAAGCTTTGCTAGTGGGACTTTGTTATTCCAAGACCGGACTGGTTACAAGAACCTGACCAACATTTTTTGTACCCCATCTCAACAATACGTAGAATCACAGGTATCATGTACAAGACATCGGAACGACACCAAAACCTGCTCTGTGGTAAAACAACGACCATCCCAAATCCCCCATCTGGCAAACACACTTTCTATACTTGCGTTTCCGAGGATAATGCATCTCATCGGCAGGTATATCCCGAACGCTACAGCTCTTAGATCAGAAGAGATGGACTTTTCGAAAGTCGACTTCCTCACAAATTATCTCGTCAACCAAGACCCCACATACATATCGTCAAATCCCATAGCCCACATCAATCAGAGCGAAAGTGCACTTCAAGATATCTCCCTACAGACATTTGGTTCTAGTCTTGGTCAAATCCTCAATTCCTTTGTTCATTCAACGATGAGTGGCGCAACACAATTCCTTACCGGAGAACCCCTCACAACACTCAAGGGCTCCAATTCAGCTACTTTGAGGACCTTCACCAGCCTTGGATTGAAAGTCCCTTCGTATACTCCGTTGAAATCGCCAAACGAATTATCTGATGAGATAACCAAAGGCCTAGCCGCTCTCACAGTGATGGGAAACAGCACCACCCCAGTTAGGAAATACAAAGCTTCCTTGCCCTGGCTAATAATCCTCTTCCTCGCCTCGTTCGTCATGCTCCTCGCTGCGATCGCATCCATTGTCTACAATTACATCACCACCATCCCCGACTACCTGGGTTACGTATCTTCCCTGGTTCAGGAAAGTGGGTTTGCGACTGGGGTTGAGGGACATGCGGAATTGGATGGTCTTGAGAGATCGAGATTGATAAAGGATAGGGTTGTTAGATTCGGGGATGTTGGGAACATGGGGAATGAGGTTATAATGGGTGAAAGAGGGGAAGTGGGCGTCTTGGGGATTGGGGACGTGGAGGGGACGAGGAGGGTTAGGAGAGGGAAGCTGTATACTACGTTAGCGAAGTAGGGGTTTGGTGGATGGGAGTTTGAAAAGGTTAACGACCTGAATGTCGTACGCTAAAGATATCATAAATTACAACTAGTTGGGGGAATATTTAAACAATCTAAAGCTTGTGTCGCTCTTACCCATACTAAGTAGATGTTGAGATCATTCTAAACCAAGTCTGAACCCAACGGCCTGTTTCTGGAATAACCCCTTGGGATCATACTTCCTACTAACTTCCTTCAGCTCCTTCAACGTTTTGTCCCCATAACCTTTTAGGGGATCCTGCCACCAACCCGCATAGCTCATATACTTCCACTCATGCAGCGCCCCTGCTTCCTCTGCCATCTTCTCAATTTTCATCACTGCATCTCGAGTGAGGTTGTTTATACGCTCGGTCTCCTTATTCTCAGACCCGTAAATAGAGACAATCAGCACGAGGTGTGTTTTGTGCAGCTCGGGGTCAGGGTCAAGGCCCATACCATTGGGGTTCTCATTTAATTGAGGTGGGAGAGTTTGGTAGGTCAGGGCAGAGGTGAGATTCTTGACGTCGGCAATCTTCTCAGTTGCATCGTGCCAGATTTTGTTGATTTTCTTGCCCACAGCAACGGATATTTTAATGGTTGTTGTCGCGTACACAGCACTAGTGTGTGTGTGTCAGTTGGATCGCAATGCTCGAAACCTCAAAAATGCTACTCACTGTTGGTTCTGTGGCTGGCTGCCAACCCTGCAACTCAAGCGCAAAGTTCTTGGTAGTGTCAAACCTCATCGTACGCTTCGTACCAGGGATCCGCGGTTCGATATCCTTGAATCCCTTTAGAGCGTCTGGTTTCTTAATGTGGCGTAGATACACCATGTTATTGCTTACCAAAAAGGCTTTCTGAGCCCCGAAGTATAAGAAACTTTGGACGACTGCCACATGTGGATCATGGTCACCCTTTTTAAGGTCGACCCAGGCTTGAAGCTGAGCGTCTTCGGTTATGTAGGGGTAGAGGATACCACCACCCCAATAAGATGGCTGTTCGTGTGTGATGATGTCAAAACGAGTTACGATCCCGACGTTGCTCTGACCGCCACGAATTGCACGGAAGAGACCAGAGTTTTCCTTCTTATTGGCATTAACAATTTCTCCAAACGCGAGGACGACTTCGATGCTAGCGATATTATCGCATTTCCAAAACCCAGTTTGGGAGAAAAATAGGATAGTCCACCTGTTGGGGGTTAGTTGGGCCTACGAAATCAAAGACATGGTCTGGGTATTTATAATTTACCGCCAGTGATGAACCCAGCAATCCCCACGGAGGTCTTTCGAGTACCAACACAACTCCTCCCCCTCTTCTCGAGATGCTCATAAATATCGCCCCACTCGACAGCAGGTCCAACCTCCACCAGATCCTCACGAGATTTCCAGTCGTGAATGAAGTTAAGACCTCTGAGATCGAGAGTGACTCCGTCTTCGATGTTGGAGAAATTCCTGTGCGGTGCATGACCACCACTTCGGACAGCGAAGTGGACTCTCGGAAGAATCGCAAGAGTTTTCACGGCAGCCGCTACTTGTTCAACCGTCTCGGGTCTCACAATTAGAGCTGGTGGTTGTCGTGCGGTACGGTAGAAGTATGAATTGACTGATGAATTGTAAGTCTCGCTTCCTGGGAGATGGACCATGCCTAGCAGGGAACTAGTCAGTGTGGAGGTCATTGGTAAAGTCTGTTAGAATGTAATTAGCAGGTACTGAGAAAATTAGTTCGGGACGTTTACGTTGCTAATAACACTTGGGTTCTCAAACGAGGTGGTTTCGGCCATCGTAGAAGTGACGGGGAGAGTATGAGCAAGAAGTTTCGAGGTATGTAGGGTACCAATAAACTTGGTGGTGATCTCTGGTGTTGGCGGTTTGTTGTAGTGTTAATGGTTGTGTTGGTTTCTATTTACCCGCGACACGACTTAGTTACTTCTGGAAGGGTAAAAATAGCCTTGCGAAGAATAATGGTTGGGTAACAAGATTAGCTGTGACTTCGAGAGAAAGAAGGCTTTTTATAGACAAACTGATGCTTTACTATCTTTTCCACTGTCATCTAAAAAAGATGCACTTTAGACGACTTTGAACTTGCTACTTACATTTGAAGCAAATAGGGCTGTCGAATTTTATACAAAGAGAGAGACTTGAAAGTAGCCCCTCTTTGAAATCCCAAGATACATTGAATTGTAGTAAATACTAAATTGCGGGTTTTGTTTTGCTGTGTCGTTCTTGCCCAAGGTAAGTCCAGTTGACGTTCGGGGCTATGTCGGAGAAACGACCACCCAAGTCACCCCACACACTTCTCTTCCCTAACCTCTCTCCCTCAATAAGCTCTATCCGCAAACATAACAATTACAACCACGACAATCCATCCCCGGATGGATTAACTCGTTATTCAGCCAGCCCTGACACAGCCGCGACAGATGCGCTGAAGTGCTGAACGTCTGTCTGCCTCGAGTCTTCTACCTAGGTGGGGTCCTCGACCTCCTGACAATTGCTGATGGCTGCAACCTTCCATTGCCACTGCCTTTCAGGGGGTGCAACCACCGTTGTCACCATTTCTCCTTCACCGAATATCCAAGATGCGCAATATCATATTCGGTATTTACAACGAATCAATTCCTCCTAGTATGGAGTTGTGTATTTCCGGTCGCTTCCTTGTAACTTATGATGAGGATGGGGAGAACAATTCAATCGAGAAAGGTAAGTTCAGTACCTCTGCGGGTGTATTTTCATACTGTTTCAGGATTTTTTCGGTCTCTCCGATAGGTTATGGATGGCCCTAAAAAAAGATAACACCAAAACTTCAACCACTTCCCCCCCCCCCCCCCCCCCCTTATTCTCATCATTTCTATCAACAAACTCCCGCAATTGTTTTTATTTTTTTGAGGATTTCAGAATCAGTTCTATAGCATTGATGTATAAATCGTTGAAGGTTTTGTTATTACAATTGAAAATATCAGTTTGCACACATATTACAGCCTGGGAGCTCAAGACGGGTGATCACTATACTTGATACTGTTGTACAGAAATTGCTCCGCCCAGGCTCTCGATTTCTGTGCCTCCCAACTACTTCTGCATGGACAAGACTGAACAACTGTTTTTCTACAACGTTTAAACTCACCAGAAATGAGACAGAATTAATCATGTCATTTTCAAATTTACTAAAGCAATGGAAGTTGCTGGTCTTATTCTTGGTGTTGCTGGGGTCACTGCACTCTTCACCACTTGCATCGAATGTTTTGATGTTGTCGTCGCCGGAAAAGGATTTAGCAAGGACTATGATCAGCTTTTTACATTGGTCAGACCCTGCATCTTCCAATCTATGTTACGAAACTAATAGCGATCTAGCTTGCTCTCAGCCGAACGCGATTGCAAATATGGGGCGAGTTGGTTGGATTAGCACCGAACCCAAACGGAGGCAGTCTAAAATATAACAAGAATTTAGACCGACCAGACATCAGACCTGTAGTGGAGAGAACTCTCAACAACATCAAAGCCATACTGGAGGAGGCTGGCAAGGTGGATACAAAATATGGGCCCCCAACCAATATTCGACAAAGTCGTGAGCTATCTACTTCAAAGGGAATCGACATATTCAAAGGGTCGTACGAGCGATTCAAAATGCGTGTAAAAAAGCACCAAAAGGATACATCAACATGGAAAATCACGCAATGGGCTATCCATGATTCCAAGAAATTTGAGGAGTCCGTCAACCAGTTAGAGAAACTTATGGATGGCCTGGAAAAAGTAACAAAATCTTTGGGTTTGCTTCAGAAACAACAAGAACGACTCCAGGAAGAAATCGACAGTATATCGGATGTCCAAAGTCTGAGGTTACTCAGGGATGCATCGAGTCATACCTCTTCGCTATTGTCAATTTCAGATGCTGCTAGCCGTCGATTGATATCGGTCGAGTCCATCATGGAACAACAATCTCTCAATTCGAATGCACAGTCAAATGGTACATCAGATACATTTGTCACCGCACGAAGCAGGTCGACAAGCTCTGGGAGTATTGAACTCCATATCCCAGGAGCATGGCCACAATCAATCAAGTCGAAATCCAGTCTCCAACATCAACAACAACCACCTCCCACAAAAATGAGGCTCGGAGTTAGATCTACGACAGCCGTTTCTTGTGGTGAATGCTTAGAAGAGCATTACAAGTGCGTTCAGACTATTGCTAAAGACCAGGCTTGTGGGAGATGTGTTCAATTGGACAGGTCTTGCAGTTTCGCTGCAGGTGGCTCTGATGTATCCGACATTACAATACCAAGCTCAGATATACCACCACTTCCAGAGAGCCACATTCCATTCTCGGAGCCTGTTATTCCTCAGAATCAGCGAATCGTGAGCAAATTGGTTCAAAAGGTCACGATCAGACCCTATGCAATGAACTTCACAGAGAAAGATACTCTCTTTGGACAGAAGCTCATTAATATCAAGAATGAGGATGAGAACTACTGGAACGATCATTCTGGTCAATTAGTTGCACATGCCTACAGCGGCTCTTCCGCTGCTAAGCGGATGTTCATTGAAATTCGCAACATCCGGAGTGGACAAGTTCCTTTCGTTAGTGCAGCTCCGCTGAATGAAAGATTAGACGAAGTTCTTGCTAGCATTGAAGGCCCACCCGGCACACCTTATGAAGGGGGGGTGTTCTGGATTACCGTCAAACTATCGAGCAAAGACCCATTCGCACCTCCTCTTTTAAGATTTCACACCAAGGTGTATCACCCAAACATCTCGCCGCAAGGTCATATTTGCGCCGATTACGCGGAAAAGTGGAATGCCGTTTTATCGGCGGGGTCTCAACCTCCCAATTCTAAGAAAGCGGACTCTTGGTTTGCTGCCAAGTCTTCAGAAGTACGATGGTCCTTGGGAGCACTCCTTACAGCTTTATGTGCCTTGCTAGCATCCCCTGATGCAGATGACCCCCTCGTACCAGAAATTGCACAAACATACCTAGAAGACTATGAAAAATACTACGAGAATGCGAGGCTCTACACTACAAAGTTTGCTTCCAGCAATCGCCCAGATTATGACCAGTTGCTATTTTTTGAGGAAACGGAAATACACGATATACATCCTGTGACGAGATACAATTCTCCCTCATTATCTAGCCGCAAAGCGGAAGCAGGTTCACTTGCGGATAATGATTCAGCTATTTCGGTATCCACGCCTCCTCCGCCGGACTCTACCTTCGTCCTCCCAAGGAAGCCAATGAGCTCCCTAACAGAAGATCAATTACAAGAGGCATATGATAGCTGGGATCCTGAAGTATGTGCCTACAAAGACTGGGATCCTTCTTTCTATCTAATTCGTCCGTTGTATTGTCAGATCAACGGATCGCTACTTGGTCATCAATGGCACGAAATAAATAAAACTAGGTTTCCCCGTCTTTGGGAAGCTGGATCGTGGGAAGACATGCAGGACTATCTCGAACTGATTCATTGCGCCCAGTATCAACTTCTCCGCAAACGCGGAACAACCCCCAAAGTCACCGTCTCAGAACTAGGTCACGCTCTACTTGAGAAAGCTACGATTGAACTCCGCCGGCCACTGATTAAAACGCAGCCTGATCTTCTCGCCTTCTATAATCATGTTCAAAAGCTTTACCATACCGAAATCATGGAAGAATTAAGGTACCAAGCTTTCCGTATTAGTCATTTGTCTTTCGAGGCGCCATATCCAATTACGCTTCAAAATCTTCGGGGTCCGCATGAACATGTGTCGCACACTCATGCACAACATATTACGTGGAACATGCCCCGACGTTGGAAAGATTTCCTAATCCTCAATGAAAAGTTTGAGTTGTGGTCTCCAAGCACAGGGTGGACTACTTCTCCGCATTCCACACATGACACGCAACCTGACCCGGAACACGCAGCTCCATTTCTTGAAGCAGTGTTAAACAGGTTGCTACGAACGCATTTGTCCTCCCTTCTTTTGAATAGAGATTTTCTTGCCTTCATTCGACCATCCGGTGTGGAGTCTGCGGACCAGCCGTTTTTCAAAGAATGCCAGATTGAGTCAACCGAGAATGATGTCCCATTCCATCCTGTCACTCTGCACCCCGTCGAACATCTTGCGCCACTTCCATATGCTCCTATCAATGTCTTGTCCTTCATGCCCTATTTTTGTTTTTCTGGCTTACCAGTTCAAATATTCCATTTTGAAGCGAACACTGTTAGTGTCACTCAACAGACCATCAAACTCATTTTCACATCCCCCAAGGAGCCTTTCAAAATCGGTTGGAGTGTTTCCAACGGAGATGAACTGAATGATTCATTCTGGATCCAACAGGATGAGTTCTACTATTGGCATCAGGAGCCCCGAGACTTTCGTCGTCGGATTAAGAATGCGGCCGATGGCAAAAATTGTGATAAGGCTAAAGAATTGAGCCGCTGGAATATCGGGCTTTGCTTTCGGGATTTTAAGGGCGACTTGAGAAATGATGACTATGTGGTGGTGGAGTTTACAGAAGAGGAGAAATATCGTACTTGGGCAGGGGCCTTTCTTGCGTTGCTGACGCTGAGTAGAGTATGTTCAGAGGAATCATGAGATTGGGAGAGTAAATAATATGAAGGATAAGTCGATCCAGAGAAAAGGAGTCTTTGGATGATGATATATCATCGTCTGTATGAGCTTGAATACTATTATATGGACTCAATAGATTTGAGGGTGTTTAGATGTAATATTTCTGTGAGATTTTGGTGTAGAGTAATATAGATGAGCTTGTAATATATAGGCCAAGTTCCAATCTCTTGATTTCTAGAGCTGTCAGAGTTACAACCCTGGAGGAGCAGACCAACTTCTACACTCGCTCTGACTCTTAAAGATCAAGACCCATTTGCATCCATCTGCAAGATTACAAGTGGCCGCATGAAAACCTCATCAAACCCCTTCACAGTATTTGAACTAGGTTTTGCTCCCTCCTTCAGAAACAAAACATCGCATCTCTCTCGCTTGCATCCGTTCCCTATCTTCACCAATTCAAGAACAACAGTCATGAGCTTCGCTTCCATATTGAATTTCCAGAGACAGTTTAATGGCAAACCGAATTTAATCCGATCATACCTAAGAGTGTGCACAACTTCTGTGCCCGGCTTATTCGTCATGGAAAACTGCACACCTTTTTGAGTCCAACGATACCCGCCACCAAGTCTAGAAACAATATTCTCTTGTATGACAACCACGTCACTGTAACTTTTGGAGCAGTCAAGTGAGGGGGCAAGGAGACCCCAAATTTGAGGTGAAAACTATGAAGCGTGATCCGGTCGTCGAAAACGGGATAGACCGCTTGACGGTACTGGACTTGTCAATCGAGGTTCTCTGCAACCTCATAAATATTTTTCTTCATTCCCTGTATTGCGGGGTACCAAGCATACCATAAGTGATGAGGATGGATAATTGACGGAGTCACCCAACTAAATAATACTCGCTTAATATCTGACTTACTCCCTTCCTGTGTTTCCTCTTGGGTGAGGTTCAACCTACAAAAACTATATACTACTTGATCGAAACCAGAAATGACGCAACAATTAATCGTATCATTGCCTTCGAGTCACGTACCAAAACTTTTATGAGGTCATGACTTCCGGATTTTACAACGGCCGGCGACCCCGCACCAGGGGGTGAAGGAATTTATGACTGGTAAAGAGTAAATCATCTCTGCGCTGCTCGCTCATTGTTCTCTAAGACTCGAAGAATTGGTTTCGTCTTGCTTTTATTGTTCTAGGGGAGTTAGGGGAATTGTAGAAGTTCAAGTACCTTGGACTACAGTCCTACGACCGGTGCCCTCGCTTACACCAGCTACAAGCAGATCTTTACTTTTGATTGAAGAACTCTTATTTTATACACTTTATGTAGTATTGTTCGAGAGGTCAGGCTCAGAATCAGTTTGAGACCTGCTGCCTCTTGGAAGTTTTCCTGGTGAATCCTTCAATTTATTCTTTTAAATACTTGTAAACAGCTATTGGTAAAATTCTTGAGACCAGTATGGATGATTTCGTCTACTAAATACGCTCTCGATTTAATCCATGAGGTGGTTCAGGTTTTGTTCTTTCTAGCCTTTAGAAATTCGTTCGAGTCACGGCAGTGAGAAATTCACTCTCGTTCACTTTCGTTAAAGAAGACAGTATCATTACTTGTCAAATTAGTTATAAGGCATTGTATCACTCTCCAAATAGAAGATTGATTCATCATTCAAAGCCCCAGATTTGTTAGCGTACTACTAGCGGCCGGAGACAAATACCTTGTTATTAATTTCTTTGCCTATATCTAGTACATATGCGACTAAGCAAAGAAAGCCCTCTGCCTACGTGCCACTTATTTGGACCCAAGTCGTCAAGTTGGAAACATGTTTGCGACTAGGCACGTAGGACGATATATCACGAGTACGTATAGAGTGAAAGGAATCTCGATTCGCACGACCCAGTACCGACAGTTGCATTTAACAGAGTCTAACCAAAGGAAGGCTACGATTGGCTTTGGGTCAAGTCATTAGCAGACAACGTCCGAAACCATATTGCGTGTCGATCGTATTTGAAATAGGTAAGACAAGTATGAAGGATCATGAATATTTGGCTAACCCTAGATCTTAGGGTGGTTCGAGAATATCAGGAGATAGAGACTTCGAAGACCCGTGAGAAGGAGGCTCCCCCTAGCAAATACGCGCTAGTGGTCCGGCGAATTAGTAATGACTTGGGAAAGGTTGGATCTACGGAAGTTGAAATTAATTCTTCAAAGCTTCTTGAAGCGCTACGGGAAACCCCAGGTATCGATAAGCATACAGAAACCGTAAGCAAATTCGCTTTAACAAATGACAGCATTTCTAATTTAATATTGGAAGTTCTAACCAGAGATCTTACACCATACCGTTCGAGCACTGAGAAAACGAAAACGGGAAGAGGAAAGTAAAGAATCTCCAGATCAAAAGATCATGCAAGACATCAACGACGTTATCCTCTTCGTCAATGAAGACTTTGGTTCCAGATTCGAAAGTATCAATTCACTGCACCGACGAGGGCAGATCACATACGAATATCTCTAGATTATCTTTCCTCCTGGATGTACCATAGTTGAGCGATCGGCCATTACGAATGAGCTACAAGCATACCAAATACGAAAAGCTGAGTATGATGAAGGACGATCACATGACATACAATCATGGTTCGTTCATCATGATGGCGAAGACTTCGTAGGTAATAGAGAGTCTTTTCTCCCACTTCCCCAACTCTCTAACTTTTACACCGCCGAATCACACCTGAATACCCATATTATTCCGAGTTTCCAAGCATATCTTGATTTTCAATAGCTGACTCACTCGTATTCTAGGGTTGGGCTTGGAAAACACTCGAAATGCCTTCTTTCAAAGGGGAAAAGGCCATAACCAGTCTGAACGTTTTTCCACTCCAGTTTCACCCCGAAAAGAAGTCGATACAACAAAGCTTCATTGACAAAGGTACCCAATCCTCAAATCTAGCCGACCCAATTCTCAGTGATTATGAAGGAATGGCAGTCGAAGAGGGAACTGGCTTGGATGGCAAGGCAACCGAAAAATTCTTCTATGTTACTGGTCGTGTCATGATCGATCCTGTAGCATTTCAACTTCAGAACCCGAATAACAATCTCGTCGGCCCCGGGATGCCGGATAAGAAAGAGATAGACCCAAAGTTATTAAAGCCCGAAGACTCTTTATATTGCCGCCCGCATATTCTTAGGTTTAGTTTCCAGGCGAAGAAATGGGGCGCTTTCGACATCAACAAGTTACATGAAATAACTTGGGATGGGACTGCTATGAATAAACTCATCAGGATGAGAAGCGCCGCCAGTTAATCACAGCACTAATCAAAAACCACAAAGGCAGTCATGGTGGATTGATGATATCGTGCGTGGAAATTGGAATGGCCTTGTGGGATTGTTGAGTGGTCCACCAGGAGTAGGAAAAACATTAACGGCAGAGGTTGTTGCTAAAACTTCGGAACGTTCGCTCTATACAGTGACTGCGGGAGAGCTAGGCAGGAGTACTTGGCACCTGGATGAGGAACTTAATGAAATCATGTCCATCGCTCAACGTTGGGGTTGTGTGCTCCTTATTGATGAAGCCGACATTTTCCTCCGTAAGAGAGGAAATGACATCGATCAAAATGCACTCGTCAGTGTGTTTTTGAGAAGACTAGAGTTAGTTTACCAAATAAAAATCTGGGGAACTGGGGACTGACTGTTTGTCCATTAGATACTTTCAAGGAATCGTTATCATGATAACCAATCGTGTACAAGATATCGACGAAGATTTTCAGAGTTAGTATTATTTTGCCATGGTTTTTGGTTCTAAATCTAACAAGTCTTTCCAGGCCGCATGCACTTTAAATTTCACTATCCATCATTCGACGCAGAAGGACAACTGGCAATCTGGAAAACATTTCTGTCAGATAAACTCCGTGCCGATGATCTGACGAAGCAAAACCACGCTGTTGAAACGCTTTCCCAGAAGCCGCTCAGTGGTCAAGAGGTATGATAGAATCCTCCATCCATTTTTTCACTTAGTGCTAACGTGGTTTACCAGGACCCTGCGCATATCAGGACCCTGCGCACTTTTGCCGACTCTCTGACCCCATCATTTCAACACACGTTTTTTACCCTTTACTATGGAGGTACAAACTCAAGAAGCACGTATTATATTAGCTATTGAAGCTATTCAAACCTCTAAACGAAAACTAAGTCGTCGAAAAGCTGTAAAAATCTACAAAGTTCCTGAATCTACACTTCGCCTTAGAATGAACAGCTATACTTCACTCTCCGATCGTCGGCCAGCAAATTATAATTTGACTAAGTTAGAAGAGGAGGTCATTGTTCGATATATACTTGATTTAGATATAAGAGGATTTGTGCCCTGGCTAGCTAGTGTTGAAGATATAGCGAATTTTATCTTGGAATCAAGAGGGGAAAAACATGTCAGGAAGCTCTGGGCACATTAATTTATACAACAGCTAGCCTTAAAGACACGTTTTAATCGCGTTTAAGACTTTCAAAGAGCCTTATGCGAAGATCCTGAGCTTATTAGTACATAGTTTCAACTAGTAGAAAATATAAGGGCAAAATATAGTGTTGTAGATTGCGATTTCTACAACTTTGATAAGACAGGATTTATGATGGGTATTATTTACTTATCTATAGTTGTTACACACTCTGATCGACGTGGCAGAGGCAAGGTAGTTCAGCTAGGTAATCGAGAATGAGCCATAGCAATTGCTTGTATCAACAGTGAAGGTTAGAGTGTACCTCTATTTTTAGTAGTTCAAGAGAAGAATCATCTTGTGAATTAGTATACTAAGGGCAGCCTCCTACACGACTAGGTTATTAAACCTATAAGTAACAGATGGACAAACAATAAGACAAGTCTAGAATAGCTAAAACACTTTAACAAGCACACTGCTGCTCGAGCAAAAGGTCTATATCAAATACTAGTCCTTGATGGGCATAAGAGTCACAAGTCTACTGAATTCCAAGAGTATTGCAAGGCACACAACATCATTACTCTTAGATTACCTCCTCACTCTTCTCATTTGACCCAGCCACTTAATGTTAGATGTTTCAGTGTATTAAAGCAGGCATATAGTTGTTAGATTGAGACTTTTATCAAGGCTTATATCAACTATATTATAAAGGTTAAGTTCTTTTTCGCCTTCAAAGTAGCGTACACAGCATCAATAACAGCCCAAAACGCTCAAGCTAGATTCCGCGGAGCTAGATTAGTGCCTTTCAATCCCTCGGCTGTGATTTCAAAGCTTAATGTAAAGTTATAGACGCCAACCCCTACTAGGCCCTCCTCTACTAACGCTGACCCTTGGGTCTCTCAGACTCCTCACAACCCTGCCAAAGCTCTTTCACAAACAACTCTTGTTAAGAACTAAATTAATAGTCACCAAGGAAGCTCGCTAACACCTATTTTCAGGACAGTGGTTGTGTTAGCGAAAGGTACAGAGTAATTAGCTTATAAAGTGACCCTTTTAACAGCTGAGGTGTGCATACTTCAAGTAGCAAATGAAGCCCTTAGTAAGCGTCGTAGAGCTAAAAAGAATTATGTCTGTCAAGGTGGTGCACTTACTATAGAGGATGCATAGGATATTCTAGCGCAGAAAGACATGGATAAGCAGGTTCAACGCGATATGTGTGTTGAGGGTGGTAGTCAGAGGGAGGGGAAATTAACTGGTAGGCGCTGTGGCACTTGTGGAAAAGCTGGTCATAATGCGTGAATTTGTCAAGTAGATGTGGATATGTCTAGTTCATCAGATTAAAATTAGTTTTAATTAAATTTATATGTTGTGGTTGATTAATTGTACTTTGAAGTAGTGGGGTAGTGGGAAAGTGCGCGGGGTCCTGATATGCGCAGGGTCCTGATAAACCACGTTAATAGAAGATCAAAAACATTGTCTCTTGTACTCTTTCTGTTGTGGGCTATTTGGGGAAGGCTTTGACTCTCGAGACGATCGAGGATGTGATGAGTACACTTGCAGGCGGAGAGCAATGAATGCGGAACCATGTTATGGAAATATATTGAGGAGAACTTCGGATAGATGGCATTATGTGCTTAGGGTCAAATTCTCAAAGATATTGGCCCTATTATCGGAGAGGTGTTAGGACGACTTGTACCAATTTCAGTAAGCTTCCACTCTATTAACAAAATCTCTACTCTTCAAGAAACATTTTAAAACAATACTCTTGAACGCTCTATTGCTCCATTGCACAAAAGAAACGCCCATAGATCCTAGTTATGTTTAGATCCGAGCATTGGAAAATCCACGATACTATTTCTCGATGTGCCTCGCTAACTTCTTCGCGGCGACGGTAAATACCTGGAAAGCGAAGGCTACCGAGAAGGCTTTCATCCACCCTCTTGTCAAGTTCTTTCGATCGTTCAGCAAGCTCGAAAAGCTCTTTCTGTATTACCGCCCCATGTTCCTTTTCCAGACTGATATCCGAAGTATGGTTTCTATGCAACGCTAAAACGGCCTCTATATTCTTGTGAGTCGCGTGGAGTTGTTGTAAAATTTCGATACTCTGCTGTAGAGTTTTGTCCGATGTCTTCAAGCTTGGGCGTTGGAGTATACTGAGGTTATTGAACTTTCCACTGTTGGCGGGTTTTGTCAGTAGGTTTCCACTGTTGTAATTATGGCATCGGGGGCAACGCAGACTTTCCTGAGGGGTGCCAGCACGTAAGTATGCTCATTCTTATGGGACATCAGTCTTTTAGACAAATAATTAACTTCCTGTTTCCATCAAAGCCCTTTTTGACGCCTATCGAAAAATTTTCCATCGCTTATGTTTTTGGACTTACAATTTCTGTTGTCGCGTAAAGTAGTTCTTTCGAGACAGACAAGCAGTCATCGTGAATAGCTTGCAGCTGCAATTCAGGAGGAATCTGGCTTGGAGCATGTCGTTCAACTTGCGATGATTTTACCATCCACCAGTTCAAGTTTCAACTCAACCAGGCGATTGGTTGTATTTTCTGGCTGGATATTCCAATTGGCGCCCCGTTGGTTGAGTCATGTATTTCGCAGCCTTTGGAGACGAGGCTGCATCCAAATGGGACAAATTGAACAACACTGGCTGCGACTGAAAGGGCCGCCAAAGAATCCACAGTGGATAGACGATGGTTATAGAGAAAGAAGAACGAGAGGCAATATGAGGAAAATGCTTTAGTGCAACAGTCACGGCGGATTATATTTATCGTGGAGTAGTTCATGATGGACAATAAAATTGGCAGTAATTGCTTCCTCGCTTACTTCTAACTTTCTAGGCTAATTTAAGTAAATTATCCTAATTATTTATAACAATTTAAGAAATTTTTCACCGGTGTTTTTGGAACAATAAGGTTCCTCCAAAGTGATTCAACTATACCTGAAAGTTCTTATAGAGATCGAATATAATGTGAAGTATTCTTCTATAAATTAATAACTTTCAATAAAGTTATATTTAAAGTAATTCCTGATTTCGTAGCTTACTCAAAGATTGATAGCTTACTTACAACCTCCTCTTTTGGCCCTCAAACTTGATTGGCTTACTCGCTAATTTGTTGGCTTACCCTACACCCTTCGAGTTACACAAACCACGGGAAAAGTTTCATCGAACAACCCGAAGAACTAGATATACTATAGGTTATTACTATCTAAAATTTCCCTGCAAGAACTTATGCTGGTATTGTATGGTGGACTTTTATAATATACTTTATTCTCTCGAGTTAATTTATAACTCAACCTTATCTTCGTTATTTTACAAAAAAAACGGCAGGCATTTAATACTGGGTATCTCTCTTCTCTCTTCTCTTCCCTCCATCATGCTTCTTTATACAAATCCCCTCTCCCACCAAAATAATTAATTAAAAATGCAAAGCCCCCAAGAATATGCAACCCCCACCAATGCGAAAGCCTTTTCATCCCTAAATCCCATATCGAATTCTCTCGCGCCAAACGTATACCCCGGTTTACAAACCCCTAAGCAAGTTCAACTGGTCCCATACTACTCCTCCCACTCCCCGCTTCCACAGGCTCCTCCCTCTTCCCACTCCCAGCTTCAACATACTCCAAAGGTTCATACCGATGGTAATTATTCCCACCTCCCCTTTCCCCTCCAATTATCCCTCCTCCATCCCAACCCCCATTCCCATTTTTCGGCGCCAAATCCTGCATACTCGAGCCCTCCGAATCCTTCCTTATATTTGCCAGTTCTTCAGCTTTTTTCCTAGATCTTCGATGTAGAAACCAGAATAGGAGACCTATTATTGCGGCGCCGAGGAGGATACCGAAGCCTACTGAGAGACCTATAATAACGCCTTGGTTCGTGTTTGTGGAGGGAGTTATGGTTGTTGACCCCGCCGTCGCGGTTGACGTGGGAGCTGTGGTGGCGGAGTTTGCATTAGGCGTTGTCGTCGTCGATGCCGCTATCGAAGAAGAAGAGGAGGAGGACGTTGTCACCGATGCTTGTGAAGTTTGCGACGAACTTGTTGAAGATTGAGTGGCGGGGGATGATGAGGAGGATGAAGATGAGGAAGTCGAAGAAACAGGTTGAGCTCTAAACTGAAACCCCTTCGAGAATCCCTTTCCTCTGATGGCGACAGGATTTAGAGCTGTATTGTTATCGTAAAACTCCCAGGTTAACTGGTGGTTTCCTTCTTGGACTATGCCGATATCTAGGTCGTCGGTGCTTGGTGTAAAAAGAATTCCTGGTTCTTGGGCTTTGTGTTGTCCTGTTACAACTTTATCAACTTTCTCTCCTCTTCCATTTTGGCTTTCTTTTTTTAGGGAGTTTGAAAGGGGAAGATGGGGAGGAAAGAACTAACCAGCTAACAATATAGGAGGATATGATTTCAATACCGTAACTCCCGCGTTATCATGGCGTAATAACCACATATTTAATTCGAAATTCCCGAGGTTTATGGCGTTGAAGGTTGAGGGTTGCCATGTTATGCTTATAGGGACTGTGACGTTGAAGAGTGTTGATGGATTCTCCCATATCAGTTGTTGGGGTGTTGTTGTTGACATTTTTGATGGTAAAAGAGTGTGATTTAGACCGATGGATTGTATTTTTTCGAGGTCCAGTTTCCAATTCGTTTTTGGGGGATATTCCCAAAAAATGGACAATCTCCTCACCTATGCATCTTCTTCCCTAATCGTCGCGAGTTACGAGCAAGTCCCCTCTTTCGGCAAAGGGCGTTTTTTAAGTTGTGACAAAACCCATCAAGTGTAACAAAGCCTTCAGAAGAAGAACGTGGGTACCCTCCCTTTTACCTTCGCACCATCTCCAACACTCCCAAGCGGTTCATTTTACTCCTTCTACCTGAAGGAAGCCCTGGGCATTGCGGCGAAGTGTCTTTGTATCCGACCCTCGAACTGCGGACGATCAGATAAATACGAAACAGCAAGACATCTGCAGGTTACCTGCATACGAGCCTGGAGTTGCCTAGAAATACTTATCTGGAATTATGATTGGCCGGGAGAGGAGGATAAGGGGGTGGGTAGGGGTGGGATTGCGCTATAATAGGACATGGAGGGGCGGGAGGCTTAAGGGATTGGCTGTGCTGTGTCTTTCTTTGAGGTGGGTTGCGGGGGGTTCTGAACTGAGGATTTGACAGATGTATGAAATCATTGTTTTGTAAAGAAAGAACTTTGGTCTTGAAGCATAGCAGCTCGAAAAATTCGCTTCTGAGCAGAATGAGCAGAATGAGCAGAGTATTGCGGTTGAATTGAGAGCCGACGATTGAGAAGCAAGAAAAAAATGAATCCATTGGCCAAGTTCACGAACATCTCGACCTGAAGCATTAACAATTTGACTTCTGGTAAGCATCCAAGAGGCGTAGTATTTATACCATCTATCCCTCCACTTTAACCATAATTCCACGAATCAATGCGCAACTTTACTCGTAAAACTCCACTAAAAGACCACTTTTGTACATTCTCCAGATTGGGATTCCGCCCCGCCTGTCAGCTTGCCCGAAACTGGTGCTTAGCATATAAAACCAGACGGAGAAAGATGCCGGAAAACCGAAATCCAAAAAATGGTAATCAAGTAGAAAAACGCAATAGAAATGAACAAAAAGTAAAGATGAATTCGAAGGATTTCTTCATCTGTTCTTCCCTCTGTGAGGTCTAAACTGTGGATACACAACCAAGGGATCCCCACCACCAGCACGTCCTAAGCAAAAAACGACAGACGATCTCCCGGAAGCTTGGGAGAAAAGAACTGGGGAAAAAAACTGGACACCTGTTCAAACCCAGAACCCAGAACCCAGAAAACTCTTCCTACAAAACCTAAAGATTGGCGCTTGACAGCGCTTGTTCAACACCAGGCGCGCTTTCCGGCTCATGCAGCCCTTAAACCAACTTTAAATCTTTCCCCCGGGTTAATTTTAGCACGAGTTTAGCTTGAAAAAGCTTAGCCCAAACTTATTCATCCAAATCCGTCGATCCACTAAACCCCCGCCATTATCCAAATTTCCCCCGTTGGGTTGCTCTTTCGAAGGCACGCCGCTGAATGGAGTGGTGTTAGAGTCCCCTGTAGGAGGGCTGAGATAAGCCTATCATCCCCTATTTCGAACATGTTAGTCTTACCTGGTCTGACCTGATCTTGAATTTTTCTTCGCCTTGTCTGTCTTCCTCTCTCTTGAAGTACGCCGTCATCGCGACACGACTGTCTTTTCAACTGTACAACACCCTTTTTTCGTCCGATCGTTTTTTCTATATTCGAACTTTGAGAAAATGGCGGTATTATCGATGCGCCCCACCAGTAGCCTTGTGGCGATCGGAGCGTTCGTTTCGGTTGTGTGTTTTATCGTTTTCCGCGGTGCTTGGTCGGTGACGACGTATGTTCCTACTTCCATTCGAGTTTGTGAAGGATGGTCGACTGACAGATGACAGTGTTGAGACTGGGAATCCGAATATGCCATATTGGAAGACGAATGTTGCAAACATAAATACAAATTCGGAATTGGGACGGGCGAGTAATGGGACTTTGGGAGTCAGTACATTTACCCTTCGCGATCGCACTCGAGCAAATCACAGATATTAGATGGAAGTTAAATTAATACTTTGGACAGTTTGAGAAGATCATTGTGGTGGGATTGAAGGAGAGATATGATCGCCGAGATGCGATTGCGCTCCAGAGTACCCTCACAGGTTTCCACGTCGAATACGAGGATGGAATGAGAGGTGAAGATGTAGTCACAAAAGCTCTACCTCCCGTAAGCCCTCCTCTCCCCTCCCCCTCCATCTCCAACCCTCACTAATCCGTTTCTTTCTCGCACAGGGAATGGACCGCACAACCCGACCCCAAGGCTACATAGGCTCCTGGCGCGCCCACCTAAACGCCATCCGCCGCGTCGTAGACGAAGGCCTCTCCTCAGCCCTCATAATCGAAGACGACGTAGACTGGGACATCAGAATCCTCTCCCAAATGCAAGATTTCGCCAAGGGAACCCGACATCTCACAAACGTACCCCAAAACGCAAAACAACACTCTCCATACGGTGATAACTGGGATGTCCTATGGCCAGGCCATTGCGGTGGCCACCCAGTCGTAGGAGACGAACGGCAATACGTAATCCCCAACGATCCCACCGTTCCCCCCAAGGAACATCAACACCCCCTCGCCGACGCGCTGGTTAATATGCCGGAATTTACTAGGGTTGTGCATAGAGCTGGGGAACCGATTTGCACGTTTGCTTATGCTATAAGTTATGAGGGGGCGCAGAAGGTTATTGCTGAGGTGGCGATGATTGGGACGCCGGTGAGTTTTGATAATGATCTCGCGTTCATGTGTCGGGATCGCGTGTTGGATGTTAGGTGTTATATGGCGGAGCCGAGTTTGTTTGTGCATCATCGCCCTGCTGGGAATGTGGCGAAGGATAGCGATTTGGTGGCTAATGATGGGGCGGCGGTGAGGGAGAAGGGGAGTACGGAGAATATTGCTATTAGTGCGAGGTTAAATTTGAGGAAGTTGATGGTGGGGGAGACGGATTATGTGATGCAGTGGTAGGAGTGATTGCTGCAGGTGGGTTTGAGGGGTGGAGTTGGTGAAGGAGGAGTTTTTGATCTGCTGAAAGGGGGGGTAATGAAATGGAAAATTGGGAGTGAGTTTTTGGGTGTATGATATTCCGGTTCTTTTTAGCTTTGGCGCTGGTTTGTTGGTACTGGGTATGGTGCTTTGGTATTTATATTGAGAGGCGTATCTCTCGGAGATGACTTGGCGTCTTTTCTTGTTACGTTAAAAACCACATAGATTCGATTCTTTTTCTTCATGGAAGTTTCCTTCATGCTTCATTAAATTTCCAATTCATGGTGTGGTTTCTGAGGACTTGGGAAAGTGGTTTTTGGAAATCCCGCCTGAAAAAGGTGAGTCGAGTTCTTTGGACGAGATGTTCGAGTAAAAAGGGATTTTTTGCACGTCAAACTCTGAGGTCTTGGATATCTCATAAGTCTTCCTGCGGTGGGCTAGGACTCTGGAAAATATTCCACTTGATGAGATTATATACCCTATTTGGGGGCGGAAGGGAAGGACGTATAGTCGAGTGAAGAAAGCTCTAAAAAAAGAAAATTTAAAATAAAGAGAGGGAGAGGAGGGCGTATTGATATAAGTGGTGCGAATGGGTATTGGGTGGGACGTTTGAATAGGTGGGCAAGGGGAGTGGAGAATTGAGGTCGTGTTTTGCTTCACGGGCTTTTAGGGGGAAGTTGAGGAGCTTTGATGGCTTTCTTAATCCGGGGCTTTCTATCTCGAGTCCGGTGGTTCCTTACCTTCTCCAACCTGGTTCTGTTGAAAGCAAGCAAGGAAGGAACAACGGGAGTCGAAACTCTATTTGGCGACTTCCTCAACTTCTAGGCTTTCAACCCTCAACCCATGTCACCTGCTCCTTCCTCTTCACAAAACATTTTCGACGCGCACCTCATGCCCTCAAATCTCCGAATCTTCTCGTCGTCCTTCTTCTTTTTCTTCCAATTCACAAATAACCTCTCTACCTTCGCAGACCATCGCGCCTTTTGAAAGTCTCGTCGGTCAACGCGTCTTGGTCTTCGAGTCTTCATTGGAGACCTTTGAACAGACTTCGACTCTTCGTCTCCTCTTCTGTGAGAACGCCGCAGCCCACCTCTGGAGAACGCATCTTTCGTCTTCTTCTCTTCATCCTAATATTGTGTTACAATAGCAAGTTTCTAATTCATACTTAGGCTGAAAGTGTTCTAGAAAGAATATGACAGCCTTGAATAAGAGGCAGAGTTGTGATTGTACGCTTCAATTACGCGGTACTTTTACTCAGACTCGTTCAGACCTGAAGTCCCTGTAGCTTCAGGGGATCAAGCGCTAACTGCGAGATGCAACAAAAAGTCGAGGTTAGTCGGTGCGGGGTGATTGATAGCCAATCAAGGGCTGGTCTCGCTTAAGCTTATTTTAGTAACAAGCCATATGAGTTCAGGTGAATGTTAAATGTTGAATTCCTTCAACCTTGAAGGGTGTGGTGGTTTGGGTGTCAGATGGTTGTTATGATGTTTAACGAAACTTTGGGCTTGAAAATCATCAGTCTTGTTTAAGTTTATTTTGGTTATCTTACTCTAGCAGTCTGGGACAATAAGGTTCGTCCCTAGACCCTAGACTGAAGATAAGCTCGCATACCAACGCTAGATTTAAATACCCATAAAATCAGCTTGATTATCTATTAGTAAATTCTGCTCCTATAATTCTTGTTGTATATATTTTTACAACCGAGATATTTTAAGCTGTATAGTATTTCGTTTCCTGGACTCATCAAGCGCCCGCCGCATTGTTCTATCCACCGCGAGTCTAGGGTTTTATGATTCAAATCCTTGATGCTTCAGGTACCTATAGCTTTAGGGTATCAAGCGCTAAATGCGATGTGCAACAAAAGCTTGTGTCATACTTAATGTGGTTAGTGCGAGCGGTTCATAGCGAATCAAGGTCCTAGGCTAGTGTAGAATCAACATTCATTTGAAACCATGCCCGTCAAGCTTCAAGCCCTATATCTTCAGTGCTTGAGATATGTAGCAAGAAGTCATGGTTGGTATATATGCGGTGACTGAGAGCCAATTAAAGGTTTAAGTCGAATATTCACCTTCATATATAGAAAGAAAAAGTGATAATTATAAGAGGAAACAAAAAAAGAATGCGGCATGCCAGATACGCGTCAACCCAGCAAGATAAGCAAAGGAGAAGGAAAAGAAAGAAGAAAGAGAAACAGAAAGGAGAACCAAAAACGTGGAAGATTCTGAAATGTGAATACGTGACCAATCATTCAGCTTTTGCTCTGTCTGGCGTACTTCCATCGGTTGATAGAAAGTTGGGGTGAAGCCACCTCCATCCGATGGTTTTGCGAAAAGTGAAGTCTGCATATTCACCAGTCTAGATATTTGGCTGGAGGCGTGTAGCGTCTAGCAGGTTGGTGCGTAGCTATAAGAGACGCAGACTCTACGAGTGTCATGCGCGCTTCCCTCCCCACGACCCATCTTCCCCACCTCAACCACACAC